>JARHVA010008269.1:5000-40000 GCA_037957365.1 Torreya grandis | reverse complement strand
TATTAGCTTATTTTCTATTATCGAGAAATGTATTTTTGTAATGTTTTTGTTACCCATGAGTATTATGGGTTATTAGATCCTATTTTCTAGGAGGTTGTTTTACTACCTCTATGGATATATAATAGCCTTTGTTTTGTTCTCATTAATATATGAAAATATAATATTATTACTATGTGTTTATCTCTCTATGTATATGGATTTTCATGACTTAATTTTTTATATCAGCTCTCAAATATACAAAATAGTGGTATCAGAGTAGGCTGTCATTCGATATGAGAATCATTTGCAAGTAAAATATCCATATGGAAAGTCTCTATGATTAAATTTTGTTATAGACTTTGTCATGAGAATTGGAGGTATAGAGTCTTGTAGTGAATTAAATATTAAGATGTTAGAGTTCAAATTTCCTTATTTCACATTGTGAGATGTTCATGCATTCTGAGTAAAAGAAGATTCTTCATTGAAATTAAATTCACCCTAAATCCATGAATCATTATTTCAGTGATTTGTATTTTTTACACATGACCTATGCAAAATTTTCAATGTATAGTCTGTATATATTTCCAAAGGATTAGAAGTGAATTACTTCTAAGCAGTCTGCAAATATGTATGGTTTTCTATAGATGGATTCACTATGAAGTTGAGTCATATAACTTTGAGTTTAAGGTGGTTTTGATAAGTAATATGATGTTTTGATTCCATTATTTTAACTATGTATTCTAGCATTGCTTTGTATTATTGCATTCACTTCCTCCTTTGTTATCTCAATTTTCATCTTTTTGAAGCTTGATACAAATCTACATATCATTGTTCAAACCTGACTAATGATCAAACCTAAATGCCTTAACCATTTTAATCGTTAGATTTCTTTCTTACCTCAACTCAAACATGATCTTGCTTTGCTTGGTATCTTCTTTAAAAAATATCGAGTCATCCAATGCATTATAGTTCATGATATCTAGCCAGAGTTTTAAATAATATACCATGTGAACATAATAGATCTTAGTTTTCTTGGTACTCAATGCACTCCAACCAAATGACCCCAAAATTTTCATCAAAGCATATATATGGGTATCTCAATATGTCATTCTATCTAGTAATTTATTATGTGTTAATTTAAGTCTATATAGGGTTATTTTTTATTCAATCTTAAATATGAGCAAATCTAAAAGTTGTGTGATTCATGTCCAATATGTTTGATAAGAACAATGATTTATCATTTTTTAAAAGTTTTTAGAAATAGACATTTTATATTTAAGTCACTATATATATTTTAGTGTTGTTGTCAATATAAATATCTTGTATCTCATAATAAGTGTATAGTCTTTTATTATGTCTTATGTCATACATGTTAAGAGTTATTACGTTAGGTCATTTAAAAATTCTTTACCCTTTAAATAGATCTATATATTTAATTTATATAGGGCGTCTTTACTTTCTAGGGTTCATAGTCAATGTTTGGTCATCAAAAGTTTTAAAAACGTCAAAAGAGTCAATTTTTAAATGTGTCAAGTATGTTTTCATTTGTAAAAGTCCATTACATAAAAAAATAATCAAATTAAAATTCTTTGTTGTAACAAATGTGTTTTCACTTGTACACAATGTTTAAATGATGGGAGGGATTTTTCTTCAACAAAATCATACAACTAAACTTCAAATCTTCATCAACTAAGTGAAGCAATGACGTACTAGAGGCTAAAGGATACATGGAGGATGGAGGACAAATGACATCCTCTCGTTAGTCACCTACGATAGGGTTACATCATTGCTATGGTGATATTTTTTAGTGTGTTTATTTTATGTTATGCATGGTGTGTTTTTATTATACAGTGTTGTTTTCAAAAAAAATACTAAGCATTATTTTCCAAGAAACCAAGCAAACAAGGAACAAATGGGACTTGAGCTAAAAAATGAGATCTGATGATTCATTAAGAAAGCACCACGAAAGAACATTGTAAGGAGAAAAATTACTAAAGTAGCACTTGGTTCATGAAAAAGGGTTTTTGTAAATCTAAGAAACCATTGAAGTGTATTAAATAGTTAAGACCTCATGTGACCTCCAGGTTCATGGTCAATTTACAATAGAAAACCATATGGGTTTGTAGTATTTGAAGAAACCAAGGAAGATGTTTTGTAGAGAGATGTACTCTTGTCACTTCCAAGTTTATGGTAATCCTGCAAGGAAAAATCAAGGTGCCACCAAGACCATGAAGCAACAAAGATGGCATGCCATTTTAAAAGTGAGTAGGCTACATGGAGAGTGTAAATTTTTTTTATCATGTTTAATTAAGGGGGTGCTAGGAATAAATAATTTTAAGGGGGTGAACATCATAATTTAATATTCATAACATTATTAATTTTTATATAGGTTTAATTATTTTAAACCTATTATAGCATATTATCTTGTTTTTTATTCTCAATAAATGTATTCTCGTAATGTTTTTGTTACTCATGACTATTCTAATTTATTAGATGTTATTTTCTAGGAGGTTGTTGTGCTACCTCCATGGCTATATAATAGTACTTGTTTTATTCTCATTAATATATGAAAACATAATATTATTACTATGTGTTTATCTCTCTATGTATTTGGCTTTTTATGATTTAATTTTTTATATCAGATCTCCAATTTACCAACAATTATTTTGATTAATACTATAATAGTAAATGCATGTGCCATAAATTATTATTGTAAATTATTTTTCTAGTGTCCCTATGATTTTTACCCCACCATACAAAATTCCATATTTCAATACATGAAATATGCATTTGCTAGATTAATTTTCACATCAAAATATTTCAAATCCAATGTTAAAATTAAGAACTGCTCAACTTTCATTGCACACAATCAACTACACCTATTTGGATAAACACTACCATAATGCCATGAAGGTACTAATAATAATATTAGGTTTAACATATTACATTAGATACCTATTAGAGATGTGAGGGCCCAAGAGAGCTCAACCAAATTAAGAGGTGACACATTGCTAGTTACTAGCATGGCTAGTCCCCTAGACCTTTTATAGATTTCATGAACTAGGAGAACCCATCTAAATGAAGAGGCACCACATTGTCATTTATCAATATATTCAATACCGAAGACCTATCAAAGAGGTTAGAACCTAAAATATTTTGATAGAATAAAGAGGTGTTAGGTTGCTATTTGTGGTTGTGACCTTTCACCTAGACCTATCATAAATGTTAAGCATTGAGAGAGCCTGACCAAATGAATAGATGTCAAGTCAGTAGTTGTTAGTGTCACTACTCTCCTAGATGTCTCAGAGATATTAGGACCTGGGAGAGCTTGATAAAATAAAGAGTTACCACATCATAAATTGTAATTTGTTTGAGTCCCTTGGACATGTCATAAATTTCAAAGTTGGGGAGAACACAAATGAAGAAATAGGTGTTACATCACCAATTATCTATATGTCTAGTCGCCAAACCTAGTAGAGATGTCAGATCTAGGGAAATTCCTGCTAAATGAAGAGGTGACACATCACCATTTTTTAGTGTGGCCAGTCATTCAGACCTAGCAGAGATGTCAGAGCTAGGGAAAACCTAGCAAAATGAAGAGGGTACCACATCATTAGTTATTAGTGTGTCTAATCCCCTAGACCTATTAGAGATGTTAGGGCTTAAGAGAGTTGGGCTAAATGAAGTGGTGATACATTACCACTTGTTATGTGGTGTGCACCCTAGACCTATCATATATTTTAGGGCTTGAAAGAACTTGATTAAATGATGAGACATCATGTGGACAAACATACAAATGAACTAGTTTCTACTAAAGGACTCGACCATCTCATAATGAAGTATGAATGAGATTTTAAGGCCTATAAGAACATGTCTCATGTCCATAGGTGACACATAAACTGATGTAAGCGAATGATATAGATTATGGAGCTATGCCCAACCATAATTGGTAATATAGTAGCTCTTCATTTCACATCCAGATGCCACTCAGACCTAATCTTTATTTCATCTCTTTTTTGGGAACATAAACATGTCACATTCTAAATTAAAAAAACTATAATCCATGTTTAATTTTTTAAAGTTCTCCAATTTTATTAGACACTGCAACTATTTTTTATTTTATTAATCTAAAATATAATAATTTTCCCAAGAAATTAGTCATGTCACCCTATGTTAACCAATAAAAATATAATAAAACCATTTTATCATGTATTTAAGAAAATACAAATATTTCAAACTTAGTGTTAAAATAAAAAAGTGCTCAACATTCATTGGTTTCACATTTCCCTATGTAAGTTATTAGGTTCAACCAATTATAATAGACACCTGCTACACAAGTACAAATAAGAGAATATAAAAATATTTCTCTTCCAAGTTGACATCATTTTCGTAATACATCTAAAATCCATTGTACATTTAAACTAACATAAGCTTATGATTTAATTAATTGGTCATAAGGTAAATCATTAAAAACATTAAATTTGTGTTTAGCCATATTCTAAATTCAAAAGGATTGCACTTTTATTTTATGCCTCACACACACCTCAAGTGATGACCAATAGATTCAATGATAGTTTAAAATAAAATTTATATTCTAACATATATGTGGCAGCCTCTTTTTCCACATTTTTTGTATGCTTTTTGTAATTCATTAATTAATCAAAATATCATTATAAATTTTATTTTTATTTCATCCTATTTTACTTTAATATACTTAGTGTTTTAAAATAACTTATTATATGTATATTTTTGGATAAATTTAATAAAATTATTTTATTAATCTTATCAATATATTTATTTATTTATTTTTAATTTTTTTGGTACAAGTAATCATTATTGATCGGAGCAAAAACTAGATCTAGAGCAAAATAATGGCCCAGTCCTTATATAATGAAAACAACTAAGAGGTTGGGGCAAGGTGAAATCGTAACCCAAAAAATCAAATAACAATAAAGAAAAACCATTAGGAAGACAAGAGACAATAAGAAAAACTAGAACAAAATCACCTACAAGACTAAGAAAGGCCACTAAAGTGTTACTGAAGAGATGAGTAGTTCCTGAAAGAGAATTAAAAATGACATATCCCCCAATTTATCTTTAGCCAAACATTGAGTAGACATCACGCTACAAAAAAACTTACCCTCAAGTTGTTAGAGTTCATCTAAATCTGCTAGATAGAAGGGCCTCCATATTCCACTAGGTACCATTGTCATTGATATTTATAGCATCTATTTTTATCCTTTATGCTTATATCTTCCTACCTCTTTTTCCTTTCGAATGAAACTATGGTTTTGAAAGTAATATTTCACTCTGAGCAATGGCTAGAATCTCTTTGTAATTGAGTTGCTCTTCTTCATCTTTTGTGGAGGAAACAACTCAATAATAACAAAAGACTGAGGAAATTCATCCTTCTTAGTCCTTTTTAGATTCTAATGTTGTGGAGAAACTCTCTCACATTCTGATAACAAATGCCCAATACTCGGACTCACCACAATCTCCTTAGAGATGACGGGTGTAGAAATCTTTTTGAAAATCTTAGAAATACCCTACTAGTTATCCAAAATCAAATTCACAATAATAGTTCCCTTTTCTACTAGAGGATACATCAAAACTAATTTTAAACTTGCTACTGGAGAACAGGTTGTTCCTGATCATCAACTCGAAGAGAAGAATGAGGCTTAATTGTTGGTTCCTTAACCAAGTTTGAATAACCATTCATAAGATCAAATCCATTATCTAAAGAATGATAATATGAAGAGTCAAGTTTCTCAAATCTACTCACAATATCTAGGTTATTGCATCTAATCTTACTTACCCATTTCAACAGAAGAGAAGAACCCAACTCTAAGCTAGATTTCGTAGGACAAACTGCCTCTTTATGACCATGTTCGTTTCACTTGAATCATATGAATGGAAGCCCTTCATAATTAAATAATTGAGTCAACAAGCCATGGGAAGACTGAATTTTGACAAAGTGAATGAAGGTTTTGGAGACATCAGTGAAAATACAAACTTTGACAAACTGCTAAAGCAACTTTACAAAAACGTGTGCTGAAGCAACTTGGGATCTCTCACTACTAAAGGGAGGTTATATAAATTAACCCAAACTAGTGTTTTGAAGATTACACTTAAAGTTGGATAAAAAAATTCATCCCAAGGGCACATAAACACACAATGCATGCCAACAAACCAAGGTCCATTGTTCCACAGATATTATTTGTCCTCCATGGATTGATAAAAAAATAGAAAAATGCTATTCCAAAGCAGAGAAAGTTTAACCTCATCGAAATGAGGCCATACTTCTTTAACCTAACAGGAGAGCTCCTCCCAAGAGGGGCGTTTCCCCATACACCTAAAAATTAGTGATTTGTATCCAACCTCCAAATCCATTGCCGAATTAGATTCCTCAACGATTTCCAGAATGTGGGAATCATTGGAAAAAATCATAGGCACATCCCCAAATAATGTAAGTTTACAATCAGGCTGGGTTTTTCCAATTATTTCACTCCGCACCTCGGTAAAAAATCTCCACATCTTCTCCTGCTTCACTCATAATAATCTCAGCAAAGGAAAGAGAACACATATCCACCATCTGAGTCAAGAGATTAGATTTAGAGCTGGCAATAGTCACTTTGTAAAAATCCCCACAAGAGGGAAAAGGATTGATGACATTCTTGCCTTCTGAAAAAAAATAAGGTTTTGCTCAGAGACACCCTTTCACTATTTCTTGATCTTCCAACTGGATTTGATCCTAATCCAACTCCTATGACTCTCTCTAGACTATCACATTCATCGGGACCTGCCAAAAGTTGATCCAAAGCATTAGCCCCCTTGCCTTTCAGTGATTTTTTTTTTTCAAACCTAACATGAATTAGGGAGGCCATTAAATTTCCAGTGCTGCTACTCTTCCTGCCGCCAATGTTGATCTCCTCACCATGGTACACCCTGTCACCACTGTCCACCCTAAATACACTACCATTCATGATGAGACTGATGCCTCTGGTAACCTTGCGTCCCCCGTCCTCATTGTCGCTCACCATCAAAGTTATTCTACTTTTGATCCATTCTTCCACCTGAAGATATTTGTGGATTCTAGAAGAGAATACCTTTTAATTTAATATTTAATTTTATATTATTTTTATTAAATTTTTATTCTAATTTTAATTTTATATATTAATTTTTTATCAATATTAACATTTTTATTTTATTAATTTAATTAAATATTGTTTGATTTGATAAAAAATCATTATATTTCACTGACCTTAGTAATCATAGATTTTAGTTGGTCTTATATTGAATAGCATTTACATGTTGTTTTGTGCATTGTATTTAATTTTACACTATCATAGTTTAAATACTTTAATTGCTATATTAGTAACAATTAAGATTATAGTAATTACAATTGTAACTTGTAGATGATTTTTTTTCTATCCGATATATATTTTACTTATGTTATTAGATACATTCAGTTATTTCATGACAAAATTCATTTTGAAGTTATTTTCCAATCAGCGGATTCCTTGCTAACCACGAAATTCAGACATTCTTGTCAGAGAATTTGTTCCCCAACGAGTCAATGGAGGACAATTATTCTACACATTTGTTCCGTCTACGGACTAAATCGCCCCAGCAGACGACTCGTTTTTGTGTCTCGGTGGTTTTTTGGGATGCAATGTTAATTTAGCAGGCGACTTACAGCAGTGCTCTGCGGCAGGGCAAAATGTGCCGCGGCAGAATTATTGTGCAATGACGAGCCGCACCAATTATAATTTTCCCAGAACCGAACCTATGACTTCTGTTTTTCGTCGTTTGTTTCGGACCTGGCGTTTGCAGAACGAGCGCCTAAATATTCGTCCTTTGCGTAGAAATATTGTAAAGATCCCGAGGAATCAGCGCCTCGTACTGCAGAAACGTTTACAAGTGGGAAAAGCAAGGCAAGACCTATTCAAGCTGAGTTGACCCGAAATGATGTGAATCATATCCTTCTCAAAAAGCGGAAACCAGTGAATAAGGTGTGTTTAATCATTTAATTGTAGAGTAAAACATCCAACCACGTTGTTCGGCGAGGCTTTCAATAACTGAACTGATTTTACACATGTAAATATATGCATACGTTAACACATGCAAATATATCTACTAATAAAAAGCACCATGAGTTAGGAATAGTTATCTTGAAGATGAATCTGTCGTCTTCCAATCTTTTCCTTGAGTAAGGGTATTTTGAAAGATGTTGTGATTCGTAAGGATAACAAATATAGTTGAGCTTTAGGCTACACGATTTCTTCTACGCATCCAAAAGACTTTTCCCACAAGACAAGATTCTTCTCTCCAAAGGAAGAATGAAATCCTAAGCAATAGCTCCTCAAGTAAAATGGTGGATAAGTAGATGTGCAAATAAATGATTATCTCTGTTTCTCTCTCATTAAAATGGTGAAAAGGATGTGTTTATATCTTCATACCAAACCCTAAACCCTTCTAAAGTTTTAATTGACACAGTCAGCCCAGTCAAACCAGCTCTTTAATAATAAAGCATGATTTATCTGAAATACGATGATAAAATATGGCAATCCCAACATTGGTAGGATTATAATCTTCTTCTTCCATAGCTAGAACTATGTTTTGATTCTGTTTTCCACACAAACTCTCTTTTACCCTTGTGCATCACATTAGTAATTATTTTTCATGCGCCACTAATTTTTTTGAAGAACTTCCTATAAAAAGTTTGTATTACATGAAACATACATACCTCAAATTTATTATACGATGATGAATAATACATTATATATAATACCTTCTATGAATCCATCTTCAAACATTACTAAGAAATTAAAAATCAAACATTACTAAGAAAATAAAAATCAAAAGTATACAAATTATTTTCACATTAAACTTCATTTCTTCAAATTTACGAGCAATTTTTATCTTGAAACTTCTTTGGAACTTGATGAAAATGTTTCATATGTTATTCCTCTATTTTAATAAAAATAAATATGATATTAAGTTGTACGTAATGAAAAAAATAACAAAAAATGGATTAATAACATTATTCATAAATCTTATGAATTTACTTGGTGCATTAGATACTCCAAATAGAATAACCAATTTCTCATATAAATCTTGTGTCTTGATCATTATTTTCCATTCATCACCTTATCTTATGTGAATATTTGGATATCCACGATTCAAATCAGGGTTTGTGAAGTATCATGATCTACTCAAGAAATCAACCAAATCATGCACATGTGGAAAAGAGAATCTATAATTTATCATAATTTTATTGATGGCTCTTGAAGCAATGCAAATTATCCTTTCTCCAATCTTCCTAGGTAGTAATACTCTTGGTACTACACATTGGATCAAACATTATATGAATCTATATTTTCATCTCCGCATAGTCTTTAAGAGTAAAAACATGTGAAAATTTATTTTGTAAACTCAAACTAGCTATCAAATCCATACATTGGTGGTAATCTATCTAGTAGATAGTTACACATAATCTCCTAAAATTCACTAAATATATCATTTACTTCACACACAATTACTTTTTATGATTCCTTGTGTACGATGTGTTACACTAGTTTAGAGATAAATTTTTAACATACATTACACTACTTTTGCATCTCTTTTAGGAGGTTCTTCCCTAAAAGCATGAATTATTTTAGACTCTCTTCCATTTATTCATATTTATACTTAAAAATATTTAGTGTGCATGTTACTCAACGTATAAAAAATGTGTATGTATTTTTCAGTCTATTTTATTTTTAATGAATCCAAAATAATATATTTAAACTATAAAAAATTTAATATTGACATATACAGATCTAATTTTAAAATATAGTATTCTATAGAAATTTACAAAATTATGAAATATTAAAATAGTAAAATAGCCTAAAAATGTAAAAACCTCCGTAAAATAGATACTTTACTAAGTAAGTTGAAAATGTCTAAAAACTACTTAGTAGGGCCTAAACATTATGTCATGACCAAATGAAATAATTGATTGTGCACTAGGACAAGTCCATATGAGGAGGGAAAAACCACACTATAACTTTCTTTTATGAACACAGTGATATAATTATTAATTGTGTATGATTTATTGA
The DNA here is from genome assembly GCA_037957365.1 of Torreya grandis. Classification (NCBI taxonomy): domain Eukaryota; kingdom Viridiplantae; phylum Streptophyta; class Pinopsida; order Cupressales; family Taxaceae; genus Torreya; species Torreya grandis. The sequence goes on along the minus strand of JARHVA010008269.1, from coordinate 29,921 downwards.
TTTGGGTGTGTGCAATAATCTGGGAGGGTTTGCTAATTAAAGTGTCAATGTCCCTTGTAGAATGATTATACAAAGAAACCCTTCTTACTTGATAATAAACTATTTATAATTCAAAATCAAAGGGAGTAAATAGAGTTAGTGGAATATCTAAGCTATTCTCAAAAATACCATGTAATCCATGTGGTGCCTACATATCCCAAATGAGCCTTGGGCTGATGTATTTATCCCTCATGGGGTGATTGCATTATCCATTATTATATAACCATATGACTAGAGCTAGAATATTGAAGTATATGCTTGACAATAGATGACCTTGGCCTATTAATATTAGAATGTATAATAATTTCCATTGGAATAAATAATACTCTTTTGCTCAATGTGCACTAGAATTGCCAAGTGAATTAGTTGGTGATGCAATTAGTGGCTTTGGTGTGATTATATAGGATAATATTTGGAGTTATTTTTCCAACTGAATTTACAATATACATGGGATATATGTGTTGAAATATACTAATTTTAAAACTTAGTATTAGAGTATGTGGGATAAGGCCACACTAGTGGACAAGGTTAGGTGTGGCCCTATCTGACCTAGCATGGACTTATCCCAGAAGACTAGAGACTATAAGGAGAGGTCTAATGAGATATTATAAATTGAATAGGGATGAATGTGGAGAAAACAGGGATGAATGTGGAGAAAATATGGATGTATGTAAGACTTTTTTAGTGCTTTCAAGACATTGAAGGATCTCATATAGATAGTGAGTTACTAAAATGGTCAATAGGACCAAGTAGGGTAAAGTTATCAAAAATAAACATTTTTAAAAACTTGATGATTAAATTTATGTGTTTAAATTCTTACCCACTTTATTCTAGTGATTAAAAAAGTGAAATTAATATGTTAAATTAGAATAATACCCCACTGTGTACACACAATTTATTTTTAAATGTAAATCTTTATTGTGTGGGATGCCTTGGTGTGAAACATACAACAATGGCACTGAAATTATTTATTTTTGATATTTTAATATATAAAATTTGAAACATGAAATCTTAAATTTACAGAGAGTAAGGAAATTATACACCTAAAAGAGTATGTAATCTAATTGCTTGACAACTTGGAAATGGAGATGTTATTTCTACTTTATCAAGGCATTTTGGAGAAATGTTGAATGATTAATGAATTGATAATTATCAAGTCTCAATTTGTAAATTTTTAAAACCTCTTTATTTTGAAATATTTTATACTCAAAAGATCACTTGACTGTGGGTAGTATTTTCAAAAATATTTATAAGGGTTGGAACTACAAACTATGGATTTCTATTAGGTTGTGGAGCTAAAAGCTTCACTGATGCAAACATGGAGGAGGTTGTTGGGTTGTAGAGTGAGTTGCAGAGGAACCAGCGTCGATCAGGCCAACCGACGTCGGTCATACCATAGTGCAGAAGCAACCGACGTCGGTTATAAGTCAGCCAACATTGGTTAGAAAGGAGCCAACGTCAGTAACCTGTGTGTGCATGCATTTTGCATGTGGGTTCCAGACTGGTCTATTTTTGGACAAGCAGTTAGCATGTAAAGACTATTTTTGGTCTTAGAGTTGTGAGTCTAATTATTGTAATTAAGAATGTCTAATTATTGTATGCATGAGATCTATATAATAGACTCATGGGCTGTATTGTAAATGCGTGCTAGAAATCCATTGTGCTTGAAGAGAGAGCAAGATTTGCTCCTCCTAGTTCCAAAGGGGTGCTGAGTGTGTATGATCAGAGAGAGTTGCAAGTTGTGCAAGTTCTACTAGAAGATCCACCGGGGTACTGGTTGAAGAATCATGAAGACTTGGTGAGGCAAGGACAAGGGTTCTTCAGGGTGTAGAGACATATACATTGTAAGTAAGGTATGTTGATTTGTAGGTGGCAGCAAGGAAAGGGAGATCTACTTGGAGTACGGTTGTGTACTTGGTGTACTGGCAGCATTGTTATTAACTGGTGGAGGTGAACAACAACTCTTTGTTTGAGTTGATTGTTGTGACCGTGATGAGAGAGTGAAGTGTTGGAGGAGAATTATAGGTGAACCCTAGAAGTGTGGGAGCTTTAGAGGTGTGAATGAGAAGAAGTGTGGCATCTTCTTTATTGTATTTTCTTCTGAGTGATTATTAATACAATTGGGTATTGTCTCTCATATCCTGTGTTGTTTCATATTTCTAGTTACTTATCATTCTGGTTAAATTTCATGTTTAGTTGCTAATACAAGAGGTAATCATATATACTCTTATTGAGGAGTAGGATCTTGACAGTTGGTATCAGAGCTTTTGGTTGGGTTGACTAACAGGTGGTTTAGATCTGGTTAGTGTTTGTTGATTACAGGTTACTCACAGGGGTTTCTGATTGAGTGGGAGTATAGCAATGGCAAAAAAAAGTAAGCTACGAATGGAGAAACTGAATAGCACTAATGGTCAAATTAATGGAAAGAAAGAGCAGGTAAAAGAAGATTCTTGGTTGGTAGAAGATCAGCGTGTAGAAGCAAATGTTGTAGGAGTTATTGTATAGGTTGCTCTAGATAAAGTAGAATCTTAGTTTATATATTCTTTTGCCTCTTTCCATGTAACCTGAAATAGAGCATCTTTTCATGGGTATGTCTTTGGAGACTTTAGAGAGATTTATTTAGGTGTTGGTGAGCCTTGTCAGATTGATGGCAAAGGGGAAGTGAAGCTGAAATTGCATACGGATAACACACAGGTGTTGAAGGAGGTCATGCAGGTGCCAGTCTTGGAGATGAGCCTAATTTTTTAGGAAAGTTGTGTGATGAGAGATGCACAGTAACTCTCATAGCAGATGCGCTTGAATTAGATGGTGGTAAGAAAGTAGGTATTCTTTATCTATCTACATATATTACTGATTCACCTTCTATTGCAGAGATGTGGCTTTGTAGGCTTGGTCACATGTGCAGGAAGGGAATGCATGTTCTTAAGTGGAAGACATATATCTTTGACAAACTTAAGAATTGGAAAGCTTTGGTGTTCATGGAGGAGATGACAGACAGAGATCAGCTGAGGGGACTGAATTATTCTGAGCAGGGCTGTGTTAATATGGACAAGAGTTTGATACAAAAGGAGCTCATGGGTAAAAAGTCATCACTCACAGGTGAACATAGGTACCAGCATTGGTAAGGAGGAATTGACGTCGAACAGACAGGCACCGATGTTGGTCATGTGCAAATCAACAGAGTCGGTGGTGTCAGGTAGCAAGAACTGACGTCGATCATATAGGAACCGACATCGGTAGAAGGTACACCGGTGTCGGTCAGGGAACTAACATCGACAGACAAGGTTAGTCGTAGGGAACTGACGTGGGTCAGGTGTAGATTAGGAGATGGCTGAGATCGGTCACTGGAATGGATGTTAGGTAGACAACAAGCTGTCAAGGAGTCTCAAACACCCATATGGAGGACTGAAAGGGTAAGTGGACCTCATATTCATTGTTCACCTTCTTACTTATTGCTTACTAATGGTCAAGAACCAGGAAGATGTGAAGAGGCAATGAAGGTAGAATCTAGGAAATAGTGGGAGCATGGCATGAATTCTTACAGAAGAGAACCAAGTGGGAGATTTGGTAGAATTTCTAGTGGGGATGAAAGCACTGAAAGACGGATGGATTCCCAAGTTAAAGAAGAGAGTGGATGGATACGTGAGATGAAAGGCCAAGAAATATGGTCTTGAGGAAGCTGCAAGACAATGGTACAGGTTTTGATAGGTGGATGACAAAGCAGGGCTTTAGTCAATGTCAATGTAATCATTTTGTTTGTCTTATCAGTGTGGATGATGGTCATGACATTATCCTATTATTGTATGTGGATGGTATGCTTGGAGTAGGTTTGTACATACAGGGAGTTGCTGAGCTAAGGGTAAGGTTAGTTCAGAGGTATGTCATGAAGAATTTGGGAGTAGTGAAATTTTTTGGCATAAGAGACATGGAGATTTTTTGTCTTCAGTGGGAGCTGATGTGAAGAAGGTGTTGGTGAGGTTCAAGATGCAGGATGCATAATCGGTAAGCTCACCAAGAGCTGGATAGTTCAAGTTGAGCTTAGAACAGTGTTCAAAATCACATGAGGTTTGGTGTACACCTGAGTTTTTCCAAGCAGTGGGAGTTGTCAGAGAGTTTGGAGCCAATTTAGGGAAGGTGGATTCTCAGGTATCTAAGAGGGATCAGCAGCAAGGATTCATGTTATGCAGGTTCAAGGACTTCACTACATGGGTTTGTAGGTTTGGATGTGGCAGGTTACTTGGATGACAGGAAAGGCATCACAAGGTGTGTGGTGGATGCTCTTCAAGATGGAGCTTGAAGAGGGATACAAGACAAGAAACAAATTAGATGGTGTATAGGTATAGGTACAATGAAGCTGTTTATCTTCAAGTGGGAGATTGTCAGGTTGTAGAGCTAAAAGATTCATTGATGCAAACATGGAGGAGGTTGCTGGGTTGCTGAGTTACAAAGCAAGTTGTAGAGCAACCAGCATTGGTCAGGCCAACTGACGTCGGTCATACCATAGTACAAAAGCAACTAACGTTGGTTATAAGTCGGCGGACATCGATCAGAAAGGAGCCGACGTCGGCAACCTATGTGTGCATGCAGTTTGCATGCGGGTTCTGGACTGGTCTATTTTTGGATAGGCAGTTTGCATGTAAAGACTATTTTTGGTCTTAGAGTTGCGTGTCTAATAATTGTAATTAAGAATGTCTAATTATTGTATGCATGAGATCTATATAATAGACTCATGGGCTGTATTGTAAATGTGTGCTAGAAAGCCATTGTGCTTGAAGAGAGAGCAAGAGTTACTCCTCCTAGTTCCAAAGAGGTGCTGAGTGTGTATGACGAGGGAGAGTTGCAGGTTGTGCAAGTTCTACTATAAGATCCATCAAGGTACTGGTTGAAGAATCATGAGGACTTGGTGAGGCAAGGATGAGGATTCTTCAGGGTGTAGAGACATTTACATGGTAAGTAAGGTCTATTGATTTACAGGTGGCAGCAAGGAAAGGGAGATCTACTTGGAGTATAGTTGTGTACTTGGTGTACTAGCAGCGTTGTTATTGACTGGTGGAGGTGAAAAATAACTCTATGTTTGATTTGATTGTTGTGACCGTGATGAGAGAGTGAAGTGTTGGAGGCTAATTATAGGTGAACCCTAGAAGTGTGGGAGCTCTAGAGGTGTGAAGGAGAAGAAGTGTGGCATCTTCTTTATTGTATTTTCTTCTGAGTGATTATTAATACAATCAGGTATTGTCTCTCATATTTTGTGTTGTTTCATATTTCTACTTATCATTCTGGTTAAGTTCCATGTTTAGTTGCTAATAGAAGAGGTAATCATATATACTCTTATTGAGGAGTAGGATCCTGACAGTTGGTATCAGAGCTTTTGGTTGGGTTGACTAACAGGTGGTTCAGATCTAGTTAGTTTTTGTTGATTATAGGTTACTCACAGGGGTTTCCGATTGAGTGGGAGTATAGCAATGGAAAAATAAAGTAAGCTATGAATGGAGAAACTGAATAGCACTAATGGTCAGATTGATGGAAAGAAAGAGCAGGTAAAGGAAGATTGTTGCACAGGTTGCTCTGGATAATGTAGAATCTTGGTTTACAGATTCTTTTGCCTCTTTCCATGTAGCCCAAAATAGAGCATCTTTTCATGGGTATGTCTTTGGAGACTTTGGAGAGATTTATTTAGGGGTTGGTGAGCCTTGTCAGATTGATGGCAAAGGGGAAGTGAAGCTGAAATTGCAGATGGATAACACACAGGTGTTGAAGGAGGTCATGCAGGTACCAGTCTTGGAGATGAGTCTAATTTCTTTAGGAAGGTTGGGTTATGAGAGATGCACAATAACTCTCACAGCGGATGCACTTGAATTAGACAGTGGTAAGAAAGTAGGTATTCTTTATCTATCTACATATATTACTGATTCACTTTCTATTGTAGAGATGTGGCTTTGTAGGCTTGGTCACATGTGTAGGAAGGGAATGCATGTTCTTAAGTGGAAGACAGATATCTTTGACAAACTTAAGAACTGGAAAGCTTTGGTGTTCATGGAGGAGATGACGGACAGAGATTAGCTGAGGGGACTGAATTATTTTGAGCAGGACTATGTTAATATGGACAAGGGTTTGATCCAAAAGGAGCTCACGAGTAAAAATTCATCACTCATAGGTGAACACAGGTACTAGCGTCGGTCAAGAGGAACTGACATCAAACAGACAGGCACCAACGTGGATCATGTGCAGATCAATAGAGTCAGTGGTGTCAGGCAGCAAGAACTGACGCCAGTCATATAGGAACCGACATCGATAAAAGGTACACTAGCATTGGTTAGGGAACTGATGTTGGTAGACAGGGTTAATCACAGGGAACTGATGTCGATCAGGTGCAGATTGGGAGATGGCCAAGATCGGTCACTAGAACGGATGTTGGGTAGACAACAAGCTATCAAGGAGTCTCAAACGCCCATATGGAGGACTAAAAGGGTAAGTGGACCTCATATTCGTTGTTCACCTTCTTACTTGTTGCTTACTGATGGTCAAGAACTAGGAAGATGTGAAGAGGCAATGCAGGTAGAATCCAAGAAATAGTGGGAGCATGGCATGAAATCTTACGGAAGAGAACCAAGCGAGAGATTTGGTAGAGTTGCTAGCGGGGATAAACGCACTAAAATATGGATGGATTCCCAAGTTAAAGAAGAGAATGGATGGATACGTGAGATGGAAGGCCAGGATATATGGTCTTGAGAAAGTTGTAGGACAGTGGTATAGGTTTTGACAGGTGGATGACAAAGCAGGGCTTTAGTCAATGTCAGTGTAATCATTATGTTTCTCTTACCAGGGTGGATGATGGTCCCGACATTATCCTGTTATTATATGTGGATGGTATGCTTGGAGCAAGTTTGTACATATAGGGAGTTGGTGAGCTAAGGGTAAGGTTAGTTCAGAGGTATGTCATGAAGAATTTGGGAGCAACAAATTTTTTTGGCATAAGAGACATGGAGATTTTTTGTCTCCAATGGGAGCTGATGTGAAGAAGGTGTTGGTGAGATTCAAGATGCAGGATGCAGAATTGATAAGCACACCAAGGGCTGGACAGTTCATGTTGAGCTTAGAATAGTGTTCAAAATCACATGAGGTCTTGTGTAGACCTGAGTTTTCCCAAGCAGTGGGAGTTGTCAGAGAGTTTGGAGCCAATTTGGGGAAGGTGGATTCTCAGGTATCTGAGAGGGATCAGCAGCAAGGATTCATGCTATGCATGGTCAAGGACTTCACTACATGGGTTTGTAGGTTCGGATGTGGTAGGTTACTTGGATGAAAGGAAAGGCATCACAGGGTGTGTGGTGGGTGGTCTTCAAGATGGAGCTTGAAGAGGGATACAAGCCAGGAAAAAAATTAGAAAGTGTATAGGTATAGGTACAGTGTAGCTATTTATCTCCAAGTGGGAGATTGTTAGGTTGTGGAGCTAAAAGCTTCACTGATGCAAACATGGAGGAGGTTGTTGGGTTGCTGAGTTACAGAGCGAGTTGCAGAGTGAGTTGTAGAGGAACCGGTGTCAGTCAAGCCAATCGATGTCGGCCACACCATAGTGCAGAAGCAACTGACATTGGTTATAAGTCGGCTGACATCAGTCAGAAAGGAGCCGACGTTGGCAACCTGTGTGTGCATGCAGTTTGCATGCAGGTTCCAGACTGGTCTATTTTTGGACAAACAGTTTGCATGTAAAGACTATTTTTGGTCTTAGAGTTTTGAGTCTAATTATTATAATTAAGAATGTCTAATTATTGTATGCATGAGATCTATATAATAGACTCATGGGCTATATTGTAAATGTGTGCTAGAAAGCCATTGTGCTTGAAGAGAGAGCAAGAGTTCCTCCTCCTAGTTCCAAAGGGGTGTTGAGTGTGTATGATCAGGGAGAGTTGCAGGTTGTTCAAGTTCTATTAGAAGATCCACCAGGGTACTGGTTGAAGAATCATGAGGACTTGGTGAGGTAAGGATAAGGTTTCTTCAGGGTGAAGAGACATCTACATGGTAAGTAAGGTCTGTTGATTTGCAGGTGGCAGCAAGGAAAGGGAGATCTACTTGGAGTATGGTTGTGTACTTGGTGTACTAGTAGTGTTGTTACTGACTGGTGGAGGTGAACAACAACTCTGTGTTTGAGTTGATTGTTGTGATCGTGATGAGAGAGTGAAGTGTTGGAGGAGAATTAAAGGTGAACCCTAGAAGTGTGGGAGCTCTAGAGGTGTGAAGGAGAAGTGTGGCATCTTCTTTATTGTATTTTCTTCTGAATGATTATTAATACAATTGGGTATTGTCTCTCATATCCTGTGTTGTTTCATATTTCTAGTTTCTTATCATTCTGGTTAAATTCTGTGTTTAGTTGCTAATACAAGAGGTAAATATAAATACTCTTATTGAGGAGTAGATCCTGACAATTTCAACATATGAAAATGTACCACCATACACATTCAACTTCACTAAACTTTAATGTGGACCATTTTCAACATGAAGATGAAAAAGAATGATATAGATGTGTCTATATTACATTTGAAAATTTTTAACTTTCAAAAACTTTATAAATGAGATATTTTGATATCTATGTGTAGTAAATTTGAAGATGAATAAGCATCATCCCGCTATACTATATTGAATGGATATTAATTGTTAGAGGGTGAATGTGAGAACCAAATCACTTCATCAAATATATTTTACATGTGGCCATAATCAGAATTCATTTCTTTTAATTAAGTTAATGTTTTGATCTATGGTTGGTCTATTTTGGTATCGATAGGATTACGAAGAAATAGATTATGATTTGTCACATGTCTATGTTAAATATGGATTTAAAGGTTAGAATGATAACAAATTTTATGATATATATTTGGTCAATATGTAAAATAATGGGTTCAACTTTTGCATAATTATTTTAGTGTATTTACTAGTCCCTGGATCTTGTTAAAAATGATTTTAATAGAAATTTACACTTAGAATACATGCATGTATATATGATCAATGTTACAATTGTTATGAAGAATTATGATGGGGATTCAATATAATATCTAATATTATTTCCTTGTGTTTATCCTACATTTTATTATATTTTGTGTATAATAGTGTATTTCATGTACAATCTTTGTGTTAAGAATTTTCTTAGTATTTGTTATTGATAAAAAAGTACATTTTCCTTAGTAAAATATCTATGCTATAAATATATATGTTAAAAAACCTATATTTATCTATAAATTATATCAAGTTATTCCTTAGACCATTGGGCTATCCCTATAATTAGAATGTTCTTGTGAAACTCATAAACTTTTACTAATAATGGTGTAGTTAGCATGTAAATCACTAGCCAAGTAGATGATTCGATGTCTACCTAGTCAAAGATAGGTAGAAACTGGATAGAATATAATATTAATAATTTCACAAAGGGACAAGAACAAATAAATGAGCATAACATGAAATAAATTATACAAGAACACATATATGGTGATATTTATAAAATATTTTGTTTGAACTACATAGATTATTAGCTTATTAGATGGTTCACTTGAAATATCATTATTTATGATCTAGAGCTATAAATTTTATTGCATGGAATGAAGAGAATATACAGTGGTTGTATTACTTGGATAGTAGTTGGAATCATGAAATTGACTATTAGATCACTGCTACCATTGATGGATATATTATTGAGTTTGTAGTACAAGGTACATAGATTTTTAAGCAATAAAGGATCTTTCTATTAGGGGTATAAGAGGTAAATTATTTTATCAAAGACTACTATTAATCAAAATTTTGAGATATAGAAAAGGCCATGATGCCTATTTCATCTAGTATGGAGTAGTCACTCTAGGCATATTGGGAAGGCATATGATAGAAGGGTGAATGGAAAGACAATAGGTAGAGATAACTTAATTTTGAGTGAATAATGGATAGACAAGAGGAGAGAGATTAGAATAAGACTCTATAGTTGGAAAGAGAGCTATGACAATAGATACAATAAAACAAGCAGAGTGAGACTTAAATTTTTTCGAATAGGAGTTATAATAGCATAGAATACAATAATGGGAGAGAAATAATGGAATATGAGTGAGGATATGAGTGGATTAATAATCCCATGCATAGTATGGAAATAATAAGACAAGGTGATAAGGATCAAGCGAGAGAAAATGTGGAAGAAAATAGTACATAAGTAGATCAGGGAATTAAAAATTCATAGACATATAGAAGAGTATTTTTGTGGTAAGGAAATAATATTACCATATAGTCATAGACATAGCACAAGTTCAAGTTCTAATAAATATGTTTTTATAATTACATACCATTCACCATGGGATCACACATCCCCCAAGCTTATTGTTTTCAAAATCATATCAAAAATAATACATCTTTGGAAGATGAGGAATGACAAGGACCATTTACTAAATAATTTCACCATAAAGAAATTTAGGTAAATAAGATAGTTCACTATGATGCCACATGTAATTTTATTGAACAACAAATGAAGAATATTCAAGAATTAATATTTACAAATACAAAACTCATGATTATTATGAAATCAATGTATTTCATTATAAATATTGAAATACTAGAATAAGAGGAAGAGGATGAAGATAATTCTTAGTTTGAGTCATCACTAGAATGAGTAGGAACACAAAAACATAAAAATAATAGGTATTTCCCTTCATCACAATAATAATATTAGTATTTCCCTTTATTAAAATGAATATGAAGACACTACTTATTCAAAAAATGACTATTATACCTGTGAGAAGTAGGAGTATGGAACATTATTTGGGAACCGTTATTAATTTGGCACATTATGATGGGCTTGTTGACCTAGAAGACAAGTTGATCACTTGTGACATGAAGTGATAGGCTAAAGGATTTACTGATGATGTAACAAATATGTGTGAATTAATTAGATATTTGAATGGTCATGCATTAGAATTCATATCTCATATATATGTAAATCAAAAAGGCATACATTAGATAAAGAGATGTTTATCATATAATTTACAATCATAAAGTGTTGTAGTCAAACCATAAAAAATATGAAAAAGAGAAAAATAAACTATTTATGAATATGATCATAGGTTTTCTGATGTGATAAGTAGTGTAAAATTTCTTCTGTAAGAAAATAATAAAGTAGCATGATTTTTGGGAGGGTTATAGATAATAATATGGTATGCCATTGCATATAACCAGTTTAACACTAAGGTAGATGCAAGGGTAGTTGTGATTAGAGTCAAATTAAAGACTATAGCAATGCATCAAGCTCAATACCAAATATATAAATGCTCTACATGTGTTAATAATAAGGTTGGATCCATATAAAGAGGTGGGAAATAGGCCTAATTTAGGAATATGGTCCATAGAGTATGAGAAAGAAGGGAATCATAGAAATGAGTGCCCAAGAATCAAAATAGAGTTCTATTAAATCTATGGATTAATAAGATGTGACATCTCATTGTCATTTACTATAATAATATGTCAATAATCAATAGAAAGTGGATTATAACTTTTGAAAGTCACCTAATCATGATGAGAAGAATTTTAGATATCTATAGGATTTAAGGGAAGGCATTATAAAGAATGTGTTTGTGGTTGTCACTTTGAAAATACCTACTACAACCGAAAAAATTCCCAAACCAAAAGTGATCATGGATGGTACAACATATTTAGGTGCACCATGGGTTTTATAGGAACCTAAACATTAACGTATATGTATGGTTGGTAAGACATTCCCATCATAGACATCAAAACTTCCATCCTAGAACTAGACACCCAAATTCCTTAGACACAATAAGAAACTTAGGTGCCATTGCTTTCATAGTATCAATATGGTGGATATGAGGACTTACAATAACATAATGCATGGAATGCTCAATAGGCAACTGGTATATTTGGGCCACAATATCCAAATGCCTATGGATTCTAAGAAAATAGAGTAGGATATAAAGGAGGTAATATGGGTAAATACCATTGTAATCTACAAGGAGGTAGGGTAAATAATGCTCATTGACCTCCAATATAATGTTATGTGTGTAGAATTAAATAATGTAAAAATAAATTACCCCATGAACCCTCAATGATAGTCCTATTATGATTAATTTAGGGTCTCTAACCAACATGGCATAGAGGATTATGTGGTTTTCGAGAAACAGTGCACAAATAATGTTGTAAGTAATGTGAACATGGTTAGCACACAAACCTGAAAGTATGTTGTTTTAAAAGTTTTAATATGCCAACTACATGTATAAAAAGGATTACCTCTTTTGGAGATGTTGAGAGATCATTGGATAAGGAAGGCTCAACCAAATAAGTACCCTAAACTAGTTACTGAGAAAGAACTAACACATGAATTTGCATAGTTTTTTAAGATAGTCCAATAATACGAGACCACTCAATATGATGTTGTGTCTATTTATGCATAAATATATGGATAAATAGTATGTATTTAAGATAATATGATGTTGTCACTACGCTGGCATACCTCATGAAGCTACTTATCACACTATGAAATGAAGACATTTCATATAACATCACCAACCTACTCCATAACCTACTAAAAATTTCACATAAAGGCGAATAAAAGACCGATATAATTATGTAGTATGTCAAGACTAAAAATCTTTTGTATGTTGATTTTAGGATGGATATTGAGTTAGTAGGATATTAAATACACGACGTAGTATTTTATTTTGGAAGCATAGTCAACATGATACTGAGATCAATATGGGTTACTATTGGGTAACCTATTCTGAGTTATAATCATGTCACTCTTAGACTTATGGATTATGGATGAGTTAAACCTATTAGTCACTTGGAGGACATGGAAATAAAATTTATATAGTTAAGCCTCCATGGTCACTTTGAAGTCATAGATATGAAGATGAACAAGACTAAGTACCCTACATTGAGTGGGAAGATGTGGATGTATGATGGTTAGATGACCATCAACATAGTCATAAATCAATTATAAGCCAATCAAGAATACAGAATCATAGTAATTCCATTAAATAAATGTGGGAAAAACTATATTTCATCCCCAAAGAGACAGATTCAACCTATGTCTGTGGGGAAAGTAGTTGGATAAAAGTAAAAAAATTAAAGAAATTAGATAAATGACCCGCTCTGTGAGTTACTACATATAGTTTCCTCTATAATAATGTTGTGTCAAAGCATATTAGTATGTACCAATTCTTGGCACAAAGAGGCCACATACAGTTTCATCTTCCCCTTAAAATATCTTCAGTTTTGGTCATTTAAATCAATCAAAAAATATTTGTTAAACTATATATATATATATATATATATATATATATATATATATATATATATATATATATATATATATGTAGTGCATATACATTTTCTTTAAAAAAATCGTTAAGTATTTTTTAGGATTTATTTTTTATTTCTTTCTAGTTGGATAGTAAGACACAATATTATATTTTTTCCAATGTTACAAAAACACAATATATATTCAAGGACCAATTATTGTGTAAAACTATCCAAAATCATCTAAAAACCATGCAATTAGGACCAGAGGTGGTGTTATCTATGTTTGTTTGGTCAACAACTCAGTTTTACATAGACTTTATATACCAAACTAGTCATATAGACAAGGATTACATATATGTGAATCTAGAAGGCATCTTACCATGGGATATAGCTTCTTTATTTAGTGGGAATTTAGACATACACATTATCAACTAGGTTAAGAGAGATCACGAAATATACCCTTAGTGGATGGTCTTTGTAAAGGAGTGCCAAATACATTTAAATTTTACTAGTAAGGATGTTGACCACTCTATCCTTTGACTCTAAAAACATGTAATATATATTAACTAGAGAGTGAGTTATATCAATTAGACATTGAAAGGTATTTATATGAACTAGTGGTAGTTCTACCATGATGAAAAACTGGCCAATATTCTACCAAGATTCCAGTTATCATAAGTCATCAAAAAATATTGGCCAATGTTCTAAGGAGACTGTCAATAACTTCATATTTATTAGTGTGTTAAAACATGGAGGTCAGAATATGTATATTTTAAGTACTAGGTACAAATTTACAAATATACATTAGATGTTATTCCAACTACTTGGTATATACATTAGGAGCATATGTGAGAGATGAAACATTAGACATAGGTACAAAGTGACTTCATTCAAACATTTAGTTTTGAAGATGGTAAACCCTTAATGCATAAGGCATTACAAAATTTAAATATTTTTTTATGCCATTGACAAGATGAGGAATTAGATGTTGTAGTTGAGTCATCTTTACAAAAGCACATCCTATGACTTGATTGAGGCCTTACAGTTTGATAAAGTGAAAAAAAGAAAGATCCAATCTTCATTCTACCTTGCCATAAGATACAATATTAGAATGATGAAACATCCAATTTAGGTAGTGAGGATGACATGGCTTTAGTTGATCTATTTGAACCAAAATGGGAGCTCGATCCACTCCCAAATATAATAGTAGAGCAGATAGAAGAAACTTGACTGAAACATATCAATATTCCAAAGAGTCAAGCCCAAAGGAAAATATGTGACTCTATCCCAAAGGAGGAATGTAACATCTATCAATAACCTTTAAATGAACACATGGGGAACATTCGAACAAAGGTCATTCCTAGGATAGAGCATATTGGATATTATTGGTCTCAGAAGGACATAGTAGAAGTCTTGTATCTCTTAAGGTATTACTAGGATGTATTCCTTAAAAAATTCATAGAGGTTAATAGTTTGGATCCATCTTTAGGTGAAATACACATTTGATTAAAGGATTTTGCACTTCTAATTAACAAAAAACCCTACCGATTAAATCCAAAAATTAAGATTAAATTGAAAACTGAGTTATATCACATGTTGGAAGCTATTATAATCTTTCATGCAACCTAATAATGTTGGATTATTTTTAATGATCCAAATTTAATATAGTTAATGTTTAGTTAATTTTTGCTATTATGTTTTATTTGAAATAGTTTGTTGGTTCATTAGAATATCAGTTATATTATGTAACCACCGATGAAAATCTTTTAAATCTTTTCACCTCTCTTTCTAAAAATTCTAAAATAATATTTTATCTATTTTATGTGAAATAATTTCTTCAGGATGTAATTTTATTATTATTTCTCCTGCAACCTGGGCCAACAACGGTACTAGAGCATGGTAAAAATGGAGAGTGGTGATTAAAGGAAAATATTCATTCTCGTGAAATAAAAACATCAAATTTGACTTGAAATGAGGCTCTTCTGACACTTTGGAACTTTAGATTATGTCAAAATTTTGAAAAAATATTAAAATATTTAATTTTTCAAATGTTTTACATTGGTTTTAAAGCCTATGGTAAATTTTCATGAAAATTATGCCTATGTACTGGTATTGAATGATCTCCATATGTTACTGGCTCAAATCTGAGTTACATATGCTATCAAACTAAGATTTTATATCCTTGAAACATCTTTCAATTTGATTAGAAAGGATTTTTAAACCCTTTTTTTGCATTGTACAGCGCCCATATCCCTTGTATGGCTTGATTGAACTTAAAAACCTCTATGAAATGTGAAGAATAGATGAAATTTTCTTTTAATCAATCTAATCAATATGTGTTCTAAAAACTAGTCTCTAAAGTTCCATTTTCAACATCAAAAGCATCTGAGAGATTTTACAATCCATTTATGCAGTTGTACGGCACTTTGTATGATTTTTCCATTTTGTATGTGTCTGTGTGGATGAAACGGTTTCCATATTTTTATTCAACTTGAGCTTCTAAGTGTTTGATTTAAATCTAAGTTTCACAAGCCAATCAATCAATTTCAAAGACATCGAGAAGATTTTTAAGCTAACAAATTAAATTGTATAACTCAAAATTATAAAATTACATCATCCCAAGCCATCCCATATCCTCTGTATCAGATTTTCTCATTCAAAATTATTTTTAAATTGTCTCTATTAAAACCAAATAATGAGATAGTACAAATATGTATGGCCATAGGCAATTGAAAACAGGTTTTAAAATGATCCAGGGTAGCAATGGTGTTGGAAGCATGAAGAATGGCATTGGAATATGCAAATGCTTAATTTTTCTTTTGCTTAAGTTTTTCATAATGTCTTTCAAAACTTTTAGGGTTTGACTGGGTCCCACCTAAAACTTCAAAGATTTGAGTTCTTAGTCGGTAAATAAATTTCATGGGGAAAATTGAATTCACCCATGTAATTTAATTTTGCACTAGAGCAAAAAAAATCAATGTCATTTGAAATTCATATCTCTATAAACTTGTAAATGCTCATAGAGCACTTGGAAAGTCTAATTTTGTGAAGTGGTTTTTAAAGGGGAGGTCAAAGGTTCAAATATTTCTTTTTGAAAGAATATTATTTTTGGTGAATCTTTAGGAGGAATATTCTCTTTTCATAATATTTTATGATTTATACAAATACATAAAGGTGTAAGTCACCATTCTTGCAAACACTAGTTGTACATCTTCTTATCTATGAAGATGGTCATATGACCAAGAAATATTCATGGTTTTCAACATTTTGGATACATTCAAATGATAAAATTTATGTTTTAATGCTACCTTATATGATTTTTGTAAACAAAAGTATTACAAATGATGTATCAAGGTGCATTTTTGGTTAAAATCGATACCTTCAAAATACAAGTTTTTCCTTGTTTCATTATGCTTGTATTCTCAGAGAACATATAGTCTCTCACAAGTCCTAGGATAATTTATAAAATGGAAGCTATTTAGTAGGTAAAGGCAAAACCTCTATAACATTCCTTACTTTTCTACATCATGGCTAAAATTGTGAGCCTCATTTCTGAAACTTGACGCCTAACTCCTAAGAATTATAAATAATGGTCAATGAACATGGAAAACACATTAATGTTCAATGACTTGTGGGATGTTATTAAAAAAAAACCAACATTGCCCACTAAAGCCGCAAAACTTGTAGAATGTCACAAATGTGACAAGTGAGCTCTTACATTGTTAAAATCCACTTCCAGTGCACAAGTCATAATTCATATAGAAGTTATCAAATCTGAAGCATAGAAAGCATGTAAAGATATAAAATATTTTTATGATAAACAACCTGCTTACAAGAAAATTTATCTCGTTATGAATTTTATTAACACCAAACTCACTAATGATAATGATGTTTTATAATATGTTTCATACATTAAGAATTTGAAATAAGAATATGGCACTACTGGTGGGAAAATTGATGATGAAATGCTCATTTATATTATTTTAAATGGCCTTATCCCAAGCTACAGGAGCTTTAAAGAGATGTTATATCTTAGTGATAAGCTTAAAAAATCTACAATTGATTCGATTTATGAATTACTCACTCAACGTGAACAACAATTTACAAAGAAGAAATAAAAACCTACTGAGGATACATACTATACCAAAACAATAAATCCATTGTATGAGACCAATAGAAGACATAAAGAGAAATAGAGACACTCTTAGAGGCACACTTCTAAGAATAAGCATCATTCTAGACATAGGGATCATTCAATATCTCCTAAGCATAGACATCATTTTAGTTCTCCAAAGCATGAGCATCACCATAAACATTCACATGGACACAAGCACAAGCATAGGGATTCTTCTTCATGTGGTTATTATTTCTCTAGTTCTAATGGATGTGAGAGAATTTTATACAGTTGTGGTGGCATAGGAAATCTCTCTATAGAGTATCCTTCTAAAAGGAGGTCCTCTCGACATCAACAGAAGGTGGAAGAATATATTTTGGTCACCCCAGTCACTCTGGTCCTTCTTCTAGTTCCTTTTCTAGCTATTCTTCTGCATATTCTTCTAATGGATGGGATGATTGTGAATTTTATTGATTCACAACTAATGACTATATATTTTGAGATGATAACACACCCATCTTTTCTGAGCTACTAGGCTCAATATTTGAATTTGATGTATTACCATTTTTTGGCTTCTATAATTTGCTTCCATAGATGTAGTGTTTCTATGATCTTTGATTTGGAAAATTTGAATGGTTTGTACTTGGTTTATTTTCTATAAAGATTCTTACCTCTCACCTGATAAGGGGAGAGGATATTTCATATTGGATTTTGATCAATCATTGATGATATGTGGTATGAGTTAGCATGGTGTTGCTAGCATTGTTAGTGCTAAGAAAATGCCTATAGGAGATGTTGGCAATTGTTGGGCATCAGTTTGAGATATGTCATACATAGTACAGAGGGCAGTCACTTGTTGGATAGATTTTGTATGAGTATGGATGTAGTTGGATATTACGAGATCATGTTATAATATAGTATAGGGATCATCAGGGTGTATATCAATCTAGGATATACAATGTACCAATTGTAGTTATGGTAGAGTCTACTTGGATGACTCACAGTTCTTTTCTTTAGTATTTATATACCCCTTTAAAATTATTCTACATATTCTTCTGATGGATGGCATTACTTTGAAGTTGTTTGATCCTAGCTAATGAATATATATTCTGATGTGATAACACACCCATCTTGTGTGAGCTTCTAGGCTCAAGATTGGGATTTGATGTAGTAGCATTTTTTGGGCATGAGTTTGGGATGTGTTATAACAGTATAGAGGGCAGTCCCTTGTTAGATAGATTATGTGTAACAATCAATGTATTTAGATAGTTTTTGATCATGTTCTACTATAGTTTGGGGATGATTGAGGTGTGGATCAGTCCAAAATACACAATGTATTAGTTGTAATTATAGCAGAGTCTACTTGGATGACTCATAGTTATTTGCTTCAATCTTTCTATACCCCTTTAAAATTCTTTTACATACTCTTAAGATGGATGGGATAACTATGAAGTTTATTTTTTTGTAGATAATGACTATATATTTTGAGATGATAACACATGCATCTTGTGCAAACTACTAGGCTCAAGATTGGGATTTGATGTAATAGCATATTTTGGCTTGTGTACTTTAATTTCATAGATGTAGATTTTCTATGATCTTTAATGTGGATCATTTCAGTGGTTTATACTTGGTTTATTTGTTTCATGACTTCTCACATCTCACCTAATAGGGGGAGAAGATATTTCATATTGGCTTTTGATCAGTCATCGGTGATGTGCAATATGAGTCAACGTTATGTTGTTAGCATTGTTAGTGTTGAGAAAAGGCCTACAGGAGATGTTGGTGATTATTGGGCATCATTTTGAGATATGAAATACACAATATAGAGGGAAGTCACTTGTTAGATGAACTGTTTGTGAGGATCATTGTAGTTGGATAGTGCATGATCATGTTCGACTATAATATGAGGAAGATCGAGGTGTGGATTAGTCCAGGATGTATAGTATACTAGTTGTAGTTGTGGTAAAGTCTACTTGGATAACTCATAGTTCTTTTCTTCAATCATTTTATACCGCTTTGGATCAAAGGGGAGTTTGTTGGATTATTTTTAATGATCCAAAGTTAGTATAGTTAATATTTAGTTAGTTTTTATTATTATGTTTTATTTCTAATAATTTGTTTGTTCACAGGAATATCAGTTATATTCCGTAACCACCCATGAAAATATTATAAAGTTTTTCACCTCTCTTTTTAAAAATTATGAAATAATATTTTATCTATTTTATGTGAAATAATTTCTTCATGATGTAATTTTAATATTATTTCTCCTACAACCTAGGCCAACAAATAAGACTAATGAGATTTGAATCTATAGATAACACTATATCTTGAATGATGTTTGTGTTAATGATTTATTTCTTATTATATTCAGAGATGAAATTTTAGAGGTATTGACAGGACATTAAGTGTATTATTTCATATATGGTTTCAATTCATATCATCAGATCTTTATCATAGAGGAAGATAGATCCAATATTAATTTCATAATTGAATGGTGTTCCTTTGTATACAAGGTAATGTCATTTGGTTTGAAGAATGCACCTATGGTTTTATCTAGAGTTTTAGTCATTATATTAAAAAATTTATCAACAAAACTTTGGAAGTCTATCTGGATAACTAAATAATTTTTTTTTTTTTTAGAAATCATTTGTATAAATTTAGATTGATATTGTAGAGATGTAAAGTGCTATAAATAGTGATAAATTTCAATAAATGTTTATTTTTTAGACCCTTTGGGGTCTTTTTTGGTCATGTATTTTGAATTAAGGTTATTTTGGTAGATAAAGCCAAGATAATAATAATTTTAGGAATGCTACCACCTACAACTTTGACAAAGGTACAATATTTTTTGTGACATACAAGATACTACAAGATGTTAATTAAGGGGTATGCAAATATATCTACCCCTGTATATAATTTTTTTTATAAAATAACACAATTCATATGGATAGAGAAATGCCAAATGGTATTTACTGATTTAAAACAAAGACTAGTGACGAGAATGATTCTAATCTTCCTAGATTAGAATAAACCATTTCATGTACATGTAGATGCAACATACATAATATTCAGATTAGTATTAACACAACCAAGAGAGAGGGGTTAGACCACCATATCCATTTAAAAAGTATGGAATTTCCTACTACATATAAAAATTACACAATAACTGAATGAGAGGCCTTAACAATGGTATTCTCAATTCAAAAATTCTATCACTATCTATTAGCCATACCATTTGAGCTATTCATCAATCAACATGAAATATTATATTTGGTTAATAATCCATTATTGGGAGGATGTATTTCATGATGGTTGATGAAATTAAAGGAATTATAATTTTGGATAAATTTTAATCTAAGATAGGAGAATGTTAGTCTAGATTATTTGAGCAAGTTGAATAATGGTGAGGAGCTAGATGAGATCCCAGATGAATCTTTCATTATATATCAATTTTATGTGTTTAAGGTTCGATAGTAATTTTAAGAAACCACATATTTAATAAAAAAAAGGGACATTCCCAAAGCACTATAAAAAAATATAAGAATCATCTCATTACCAAGGTCATTCATTATAGTATTATTGATGGATCTATTTACAATCTAGGTAAGGATAAGTTTCTACATACAATCACATTAGAGGATGAACAACATCAAATAATGGAAGAAGAGCATCATGGGTTATCTAGAGAGGACTTTACAAGAGATTTTATTGTGATAAAAATGTTATAGAGTCATTTATGGTGTCCCTACTTATTTTAATATGGTCAACTAGTTGCACAATGGTGTGATGTATGTCAATGAGTGAGTAAGATAAATCAGAGAGTTGAAATGCCTCTAAAACCTATGCTCACACAAAAATATTTTGAATAGTGGGGAATAGATTTTTTTGGGCATACCAATCCACCTAGTAAACATATCTATATGAGTAAATAATCACTACAATGGACTATTGTCCCAAATGGGTAGAAACTATAATGATAATCAACTATGGTACAAAGGATACTATGAAGTTATTTCATGAGAACATCATTATAAAATTTGGTTGGCCCATCAAAATTTTAAATGATATATGTATGAACTTTATTAATAAAACAATAAAAACCCTCACATATGAGTTCATAATATTACACCACAAAATTATAGCTTATCATCCCTAGGTAATTGGATAAGCTAATGCTATGAACAAGGTACTTGGCTAGATGGTCACTAAGGTCTATGATGCTTAGTGAGATGATTGGGATGATTGAATTCCTATAGTTTTATGTGTGTATCATGAACACTAAAAATGTGTGATAGGGTTCACTCTGTTCTGATTGGTCTACAACTTAGAATTGATCATGCCTATTGTGTTTGTAGTACATAATCTACGAATCATAATTGTTATGCACATTAGTGATCAAGAATCCTTGAAAAGTAGTATATTATAGATAAATCACATGGATAATGATAGAATAAAGGCATGTTGGACACAAGAGGTACATAAACATGATCAAAAATCCTCACATGATAAGAACCTTACATAAAAGAGTTTCACGTGGATTAACTAGTTTTATTTTATGACAGTCAATTTAGAGCCTTATTAGGTAAGCTCTATATTAGATAAAAAAGGAAATATGTCATATATTAGTTAATTTAGCTAATAACCATGGTCTAAAAGTATTTATAGGGTACCATTTTACATTTAAGGATGAATGATAGTAGGGTCAAATCCTACAACCAATAATATGTGCATGTAAACATTGATAGGTGCTAAAATAATACCATTTTAGATTGGGATTCCTTTTTAGTTATGTTATGTGGATTTTGTTTGTTATATTTTTTTTCATTTTCATAGATCATAAGTGTGCTTGGTAGTTTTACAAATTATAAAAAGAGACCATATAGCAAGGAGTGTCATTAGTAAGGGAGTGTAGTGACCAATTGAAGCATCATGACAAAGTTAACTACATGTGTCATAATTGAATTTTGGTAAAGACACGAATGGTGATATCCTAATTAGATAATAAATAATAGATAATGGTTATTTAGGGTATATTAATGACAAAGTAAAGGGGAGGATTCAATATTAGGGAAATAATAATCAAGTATGGTAAGTGAACAAAAAGATAGTTAGTCGCATCACTTATTTAGAATCTCATAAAAGGGGTGATAGCTCAAGTAAAATCAAGTTACTCATCCAATTATAATCTTGATAATTAAATAATATTAATAGAAATATTATGAGACACTAAAATCATTAGGATATGAAAGGGTACATGAAGATTTATAAATATATCATCTATCGAATCAAGTCATCATTTTTTTATCATTGAAACCAAAGCCTCCAAAGTTTTGAGCCATTAAAATTAAGCCTATGAGGATTAAGTATTTGATTTTGTGCCTTCAAGCATTGATACTTATAGTAGTAAGAGATTTATAGTAAAATTTTCACAAATACACATAGACAATGGCTACTTAGGAACATTCTTAGTTGTAGAGAGCAATCACCGTAGGAAATTATAAATATATAGGGATTATAGATAATTTATGTGAAACCAGATTTATGAACCTAGGTATAAATCCTTCCATCAAGATAATATAAGAATGTCTATTTTCCTTGATATGATTTTAAGGCGCATAACTCTTAATGATCACACAATTACATAGAATCCAAAATATGGATGTTGAATGATTGATCTGATTACCAACATTCGATCAACTTGGAGATATAATGGATATTTTGCTGAATATATTTAATCAAGGAAAGACTTATCTTTCTTTCAACATCATAATTTATGTTAATGAAGTTGTTATGGTGCAAGTAACTAAACTAGCTGCACGAGGAATGCCTTTGGTTCCCTACAAGTCCAAAGTCTCACCTATTATACTATAAATGTGAGATGCTTGTACTAGAAGTCATCAAGGGACTCCATTATAATATATTCAAGACTAGCCTATTCACATTCTCAAAGAATGCATCACTACCATGTTCTTGCAAACAACTAAGGCCACTAAAGAGGTAATAAAGGGCTTCATTGATATCACCCATCACATGATAAATAGAAATTAAGAATTCAATGCGTAGAGTTCATGATGTCCATATTCATCAATAAACTTGACAAAGCCATGGGATCTATAAAGAAGACATTTCAATACTAATTCTTTGTTTTATTGTTGGTTTTTATGTAATGCAAGTTTCTAGAAGGTGTATTGCATCTCAAAGCTAATTATTAGCCTAATTTAGCATTTAATAACCTCATATAGATATGGGAAAGAACATACATCACACATTAGTGACTATTTAATGCATGGTGGGATGAATTTGTATAACTTATTTTTAGTAACCCATGTATCCCTCCTAATGTTCTGAAGTATTTCAGCCAACATGAGGTGGTGATAAAATTCCTTCCAAGAATAGTCATCATAATTCATGAACTAGCTAAGGCACTGAGTGGACCTTTACTATTATTCATTGACATGGCCATCATGTAGATAGAGGTCAGCCATCATAAAAATATATATGTACAAATAATGACATAACAACTGCAATCCACAAGACCTCAGGAAATTCAATGATCCTATAGACCACAAATATCATTCTCCACCTATGGGTAGGACAAGTAGCTAGAGGACCTATATAAATGATCCTAATATTCCCAATATTAAAATGTAATGCTATTATTATAACATCTAAGCATATGAACAAGAGGTGTACCACATGATGATGACTAACAAGGTTAGAGATTTATATGAGGAAGAAGAGAAGGATTTTTTCTTTTTTAAAATCATTTGTACGGTCCAGATATAGAATAGGGTACCATAACATCTATGGGTGGAATTACCCCCTTATCCCCCTTAAACTATTTTGGACATATTTGGTGAAGAGGCAAAACTCCAAAAAAATAAATAGGTACTTTTTATATAAGGGAGATTTGGTAGCTCTTCACAGCCATAACCCTTTGATCCTCTACCTTAAAATAATTTAGGATCTATTACACATAATAATTGGATGATATGGCACTATATACCATTTGAAGAAGAAGAATAAGAATAAGAAACACCTCCTATAATGTATGTGCAAGAAGAAGTACGTGTGTCAACTTCACATACCACTTCACACATGTGTGTATAAATGTCATAATGGATAATCTTTCTCACTAGTCAAAATAAATACTATGTTAATAAGCCCACCATATAGGCATCCATGATTTTGTATTCTTCATAATATTTTGATGCTCTCATCATAAACATTGAGGAGGTGGCTTTAGATACATAGATGCAAGAGGAATAGGCTACAAATGAAGAAATTTTAAGGGTAGATCAAATATGGACTTATCAGGAAGATAAATGGCATGCCAATGAAAAGGCTAAGTTAAAATTTGAATGGGACCAAAAATTTCATCACTTACAATAACTAAAAGTGTAAGAAGATGAAGCCCCACAAAAAAAGATCCCAAGAAGTGCATGTAGAAACTATTTTCAAGAAAAAGAAGAGGCTATAGTCATTTCTTA
>JARHVA010008268.1:430000-524783 GCA_037957365.1 Torreya grandis | reverse complement strand
ACCAAAAATATATTCGTTAATATTAAATAAATATCAACACACATTTAGCGAAGATATAAACATTAAAAACACCTTTAGACATTAAATGCTAATTTGAAATCAATGAGAATATTTCCAACAATCTCCCCCTTTGTTTTGATGGCAACCTGAAACTGTCACCAATTCTAAAAACTTGTACTGCATGTGCAAACTTGAAACTGAGACCTATAAACTAAACCAACTAAAAATATACAGTAATTCCCCCTTACTTTAGTATCCTATTTATTGAACCTATTCCTTTACCTTACATTTATCCCCCCTCAAATGATATATAAATTAATCTATCAACTCACCTTCTTGTCATGAAACATAGCCAAGACCCAATAGCATCCACCATGCTTTGATTTTTCTTAAAAGTGTCTCCTTGAAGCCTAGAAGAGACACCCCACACAAAGGGTCCTATAAAAAAATCTTAGGGGATTCCACATCTCCTCTATTACTTCCTTGATCTTCTTCTGTCTTTCTATTAGAATCCGTTTAACCATGTCTAACTTATTTGACTTACTAACCTCATCATTCATGATGTTTTTCATCTTCTCAACTCTTGCAACTATCTTATCTTGACAAGGCTCATGCTCAAATGTAACAAAAGATTATTCAT
This sequence comes from Torreya grandis, assembly GCA_037957365.1. Classification (NCBI taxonomy): domain Eukaryota; kingdom Viridiplantae; phylum Streptophyta; class Pinopsida; order Cupressales; family Taxaceae; genus Torreya; species Torreya grandis. The sequence goes on along the minus strand of JARHVA010008268.1, from coordinate 524,143 downwards.
AGTCCTTCCTATCTGATTCTTTATCTACTATATTAGGTATTTATTCTCACTCTTAAACTCAACCTGATTAACCTTTACTATTTTAGGTCTCCAAACCTAGATTTGACTCTTCTCATATCTTCTAGGGGCTATATATCCTTTGACATACCTTGAAGATCTCTTTACTTTATTTGGACATAATTTAGAAATATGGCCAACCTTATGACAACAAAATCAAACAACATTTTTCATACCTTCTTCTTGAATGTGACTGAGATCTCCTTTGACTGATTGCTTCTCTTCATAGGATCTCTTTCCCTATGACCAACATGATGACAAATAAAATAATGGCCATGAAAATAAATTGAAAACTTAAAATCATTTGGCTGACTAATTAGCTTCTTTAATTTGCCTTTAAAACTTGCATCCTTCTTACTTTGGACTAATATTTCATGATCTTTCTCAACCTTGATTATGAGCTTATCATGATTACCCTTTAAAGAACTTAACTCAACCTTCAACAGATTACACTCTTCTTCTCTTGATTTCAAACATGAATTTGTAACCTCTAGCTGATTCTTAAGATCCTAAATGAATATCATTTTTTCTTTACTTCTATAGCCAACTTAGAATCCAAGATACACATCTGTCCCTTAAGAGCCTCAACCATAGATTTCAACTCTTGATTCTCCTTCTTTAGTATCTTGGCCATATTGTGCTTTCCTTAATCTACCTTGCAAGCTATTAAACCCTTTCTAAAGGAACCTTATCTAATACCAATTTTTAAGCATGGGAAATATATTTTACTTAATCAAATTCCTTCTATTTTAACCACTTAAAAATACATTCAAGATATGCAATAAAACTAAAAGCAATAACATGCACCACATGAGAGAGAGAGAGAGAGAGAGAGAGAGAGAGAGAGAGAGAGAGAGAGAGAGAGAGAGAGAGAGAGGAGAGAGAGAGAGAGAGAGAGAGAATTTAATGTGGAAACCTAATGTGGAAAAACCATGAAGAAAAATCTCAAGTATATGAATGAGCACCAAATAAAACTACAATATTCACAAGCACCAACTTGTAGGAGAACCAACCCCTTTGTTGAGTACCAACACAACATCTATTCATGAGGACCAACCCACAAGAGTACCAACCTCTTTGCTAAGCACCAACACAACAACTATTTGTGAGCACCAACCCAAATGATCCCTAGCCCTTTTCTAAGCACCAACACAACAACTATTCATGAGCACCAACCCACAAGAGCACCAACACCTTTGTGTATACCACACAACTATCTCTCACTGTTGCTTTCTCAACGAATGATAAGACACTACTATATCTCTTATCTTTTCTTTGCTTTCCTCTGCGCTTCTTAGCTATATAAAATCATTCACTTCCATATTTATAAATGGCTTCCCAATCCTCTTTTTATAGCTTTCCAAATGACCTTTGGAATTCACGCTTGCATGACCCTTTGGATTATTTCTTTGTCTTTACCTAGTGACTCTTCGAATTCCTCAAGGTGACCTTTCATGGAGAAATGCATCCTTTTCCTCTTTTGTCTTTAGTGATGACTCTTCTAATTCCTCAAGGTGACCCTTCGTGGAGAAATGTATCCTTTTTCTTTGTTATCTTTAGTGATGACTCTTTGACTTCATCATTGGGCCCTTTTTTGTCTTTATGCAACCTAAAATATATTCATTAATACTAAATAAATAACAACACACATTTAGCCAAGATATAAACATTAAAAACACCTTTAGATATTAAATATGAATTTTACATCAATAATAATATTTCCAAAAATATCTTTTGATTGTTACACATATTATATCACCTACCTTGCCTAATACACCAACCCTTGACTAAACTATTACATTTTCACATGATAAGGTGTTGTAGTTAAAGTGATGTATACAAAAAACTAGTCAATATTTGGATTCTTAAGCCTTGTTGCATAATCAACTAACACCTTATATTTCATCTTATCCTTTACCTTTAGGATTTTTAGCTCAAAATCTTCCATTATTTGAGGGTAAGGGATATCCTAAACGACATCTTAGATATTTTCATGAAACATGTTTGGATTATGATTTTAATTACAAATTTATAACTAAATGGTTTGAAATAAGATTAAATAATTATGCATTGAGATGGTTCTATGATTTACCTATGTAATTCGTAAAATATTTAAATCCTTTATCATAATGATCTATATAGTAGTTTTCAATCATCATTGACGAGAGTCTCTCTTATGTGCAAATTTATAAATTCAATAAGGGAATTAATGATCCTATTAGTGACTATGTAATTCAATAGAATACCTTGATTTATAAGATAATTAGTGCTCTGGTAGATAGTGAAATGAAATATATTTTAAATCAAATCATGAGTCAATCATTTTCAAAACATTTAAATCATTTAAAGATATTTATCATGTACTAAGAAACATAAGAATTAGGGTTATTGCTTTGAACAAACATAAGTATACACCTATATATTATTTGAATTATAAATTGAAGATTCAAGGCAAGTCATATTACAATGATAAACCAACATATAATAAAGTAGATTCAATATTTAAGTTAATTTAACTTCTTAACTACTAGCAACATCTTTTTATCAGACAACCCAAGAAGGATATCTTATAGACTACAAAAAGTACCTCACAAGTTCTTGCAAAAATTACTTGAATTCAATCTAATCACTTTGCCTCCTCCATTTGAAGTGGATAAGAGTAAGCCTAAAATATTTTTTTTATATAAATGAATATTATTATAACCATAGATGAAAATTTCATTCTAATAATAGATGTTTTAAGATGAAGCATGCAATTCAAAATCTTGTTAAAAAAATGTTATTTTTATAGGCACTCATGTAAAGGAATTTAAGCCTCAAAATAAATGTTAACAAGGATAATTAAATAGTGTATGACACTTAAAATGGTAGTCCACCTCCTAATCCATGTATGATAGTACATTGGATAAATTTATGGGTACAATTTTTCCAACTACACAATCATGCATTCTGATTAATTTTGATGATAGTGAGATAGTGGATGATGATTCTAGTTTTTATATCCTATTTACATGAGCTTATGTTGATCAACATCATATTAATAGTGTAATAGTATATAATAATTTTAAGATAAAAATGATTTTATAATGTCATGGATTCATTCTTTGGATTACACAAAGCATTATATACAATAAGCTAATAAGAGTGTCCAAACATTCAATGGTAGACAACAAACAACTTTGGAACACATTGTCTTTCTTCTTCAAGTAGGTCTAATAGTTTTATCTAATAATTTTATTGTTTATAACACAAAATTAGGTGTTGTGACATGATATTTTGACTTTCATGGTTGTAAAATATTCTACTTGTACCTTCCACAATACATAGATGCTTCAAGTAAATTCATTGTAATTAAGTGGTAAAATTTTTAGGCATCAATTATGAGTACCCCTCTGTAATCTATGGTACCTCCTCCTTCTAATCAACTACCACTATTCATGACTACATATAATCAAGAGAAAGGTACATATTCAATTTTTTCATCAAAGTAAAATGTTTCTTTCCATCCAATTCAGTTAAAGGACCAAAATGTTTGAAATAAATCAATAAAAAAGTAGACTTATTGGAAAAAAGTTTATAAAACATACACAATCACAATCATGAAAAACTTCATCCCAAATTGGCTATTCATACAAATCAACATGTTTCTCAAAAATAATAAAATTTGGAATAAGATTTTACTAGTACTTATCACATTTTACATCATTTTGTGTCTTGTAGACCTACACATGATTACCCATGTAAGTGATCTGAATAGTTTTGTTACTACATATTATCCACATTATTATTATACTTTTCATCTAAATAAGGTCATACAGGAACCATTAATCATGGATTTTTTTTCATAATTACATTGATGAACAATTGGCTACATTATTTCATTTTTAAATACACAAAATTTAAAAAAAAACATTAAAATAATTTGAAACAAAAAAAACTGTGAGTGTTACATAGCCTCATGATTATTGCATCTTATTCCTCTATTTGTGTGCACATAAGATCACCTAATTAGATATTTTAAACCTTTGGATATTTTGGACTCATTGGCATCTTGGATATTCCCTCTTCACTTTTCAGAACTAAAGAGTTCAAAAAAATTCTAATTATGTCTTTATCTATTATTTATTTTCCCAATTTCTCAATCTACACTAAAAAGTTATAATTTTGTATTGAGTACATAATTATCAAATTCGGGACATGATCATTTAACCTTACTATCCTACTCTAGCATTCTCATATTTTGATTTTTTGATTAAAAATCAAAGTCTTAGCACACATATCCTTAATAATTAATTTTTTTAGTGATTTATAGTTTCATTATGCCAAATAAATGTTTTCAATGCAAAATATTTCATTTCTAGATCTATCTTATTCATATTGTGATATCTTTTGACAAGTGTACATTTGATGAAATAAGATTGTATAATCTATTCCTCTACATAATATCAATTATTCTTGCATGAATCATGATGTAAAAATGTGGGTATCTTGTTTATATATGGTGATATAATCATTATCAATGCATAATTAAAATGAACACATGTTACAAACTATTTAGATATTTCACCTATTCTTTTAATTTTAACACATCATTTTTACAAGGTTTTGTTTTTAACTAGTTTGAGTTCCTTAAATGAAAAAAAAAAAAACTAAAAAGAAATTGATATATTTTAAAAGTACATAAAAATTCAAAAATATTTTACAAAATTCAAAAATAATGACATGAGAATAATCTAAAATCTATTTTTCATTTTTGAATCTATGTTATTTACTTCATATATATTAGATAAACATGTTATTTTTCTATTATACATGAATTTCACTGGTATTTATGAGTGTTATGCATGGCATACACAATTTATAGGGACTAGGATGTTGGAATTCCCTCTACATAATACCCTAGATAAAATGGGGTCATCTTTCTCTATAGGTGATAGTATGGAACAAGTGTTATCATTTCAATGACTCTCATACCATTGAGATTTATATTATTTAAAAATTATTTGTTAACATATCTATCTTACATAGTGTACACAAACATGCTATATAATAGAATATGATATCATGACATATGCACAATGTAGATTAGTTTTTTAACTTTATGATCATTTAGATGGTGTTTCTTTTACATAGTAGATTACATATTGATTATCTATTATGCTTTATCCATATCCCTTATGTACACTAATTTAAGTTAGTGCATGATATGGATCATGGAAATCATTAAACTTAACAATCTTAACAAGCACACAGGCATAATGATTTCAATGTCAAACCAATATGGCTAACAGATGCATACAAGGGACATGTTCAAATGTCTCAAACAAATAAAAAATTTAAAATATAACACAAATAGATATATTTTCAAATATTACACTCAAATAAACATGTTCAAATGTTGTAAAATCATGTGCCAAAGACCAAAGCAAAGGACACATTGAAATGTTGTACACAATCATGAGCCAAAGGCCAAAGTAAAGGACATGTTCAAATGTCTCATAAAAAGTGAAATGTTAAATTTTTTCACACAAATATGGGCCAACGTCTAAGTCAAGGGACATGTTCAAATGTCCTACACACCAATATATATATATATATATATATATATATATATATATATATATATATATATATATATATATATATATATATATATATATATATATATATATATATATATATATATATATATAAGATTACTTGGTCAAAGAAAAAGTGTGTTTTAACACTAAGGTATGATTTTCCTTTAATCTAATAATTTCATTTTAAGATTATTTTATTTATTTTTCATATTTTTTGGGGTAAGGGGATATAATAAAATAAATATATTAATGAATACATTATTATGTCATATTTACCCTTTTTCCATATTAATTAACTTGTGAAATTAATTTGGACATATTTATCCATGATACCTTATCCTTAACACTAGTGAATACTTATCCTTGTACTAACCCATCATCCATCACTTACATAAATGATTTTAACATAGAAAAAATCCTTTAATAATATATTTTGGACCAAACTAATAACCTAAATTTTACACATTTCCCTATAGGACAAAAATCATTAAGCTAGGGTTGTAATGTTTGAGTGTACCTATCCCTCGCTTAGTGTTGTTGTCTAGGGCTCTCTAATGGTTATATTTTAAAATTTACCCCCTTATTTTCTTTTTATATGTGATTTTATTATTCATATCATGTTTTATCCACCTTTGGATTACTTATAAGGACACACTCAAGTCTTTAATTTCCTCACTTGGAAATTGCATAGAAAATCGAGTGCAGGGGTTTATTTACACAAGTGCACAAAGAGTAAAAGTTACCTATTTAGCCTAATTATAATTATAATTATAAAAATTAATCCAAATACTATTTTATCCATACCTAAGTGAAGCATTTATTAAGTATTCATGTAAGTTTTTATATGCATACATGTATTCAAAGGAGTACATTTGCACAAAGCACTCTAGCTATGAGAACTATGTGAAGATTGATTTCATCTTTGGAGTATTCGATATAGAGGTAGTGTTTATAAATTTTATGGGTGATTGGTGAGGCAAAATTGAGTTACAAGATGATATTTTTAGAATTTATATCATGTTCAACATTCATATCCTTGCTGTACCTCTAGTCTTACTTCTATAATATTTTTTTGGGTTTTCTTTTATCTTTCTATTCCTCCATTATGATAGTATGCAATAGTTAAAGAATGAACACAAATATATAAGGTGACCATTTATTCCCCATAATTATACTTTCTTGAAATCATTCCTTTTTATTATTTTATTCATTTTATTTCATTTTTCTCATCAAATGGGTTGCTTAGATCATTTTTATTATTTGAAATCAGTTTATATTAAATAAGAATTAATATACCAAATAATTAATATTTTGATAATAACACATATCGAACACATTCAAGCTATTACAGTGTTTCAATAAGACTGCCTTATTTCTCCCAACTTACAAATTATTCATAAGAAGTAGATCCTAGCCAAGTATAAACCACCCCCAAACTCAATTCAAAGTTACCATTTTCCAAGTGTCGAAAGCTATATGATAGGCTACACAAATTCAATGGGCACAATTGCACACATTTACCTAATTGGAATAACTAAATGTGTCTTTATTTTCCTTATTGGAGTATTAAATTTGTACACATTGCTCAATTGATCATTGGGGACTAGTAGAGTATAACATAGTATAACATTTTTCACACTTTTCAGGTCTGAAGTACTATTCAAGTTGAACCAGTGTTACAAAGTGAAGGAGATAGATTTGTGCATCCTGCATGAGTAATAAGACTTTGATATCACACATAAGGATAAATAATAATTAGTTTTTATATGTCTATAAAAAATAGGAGGTCAAAATATACAAGGATGTAATTTTTTCAACTAGGAATATACCCTCTAAATCATACCAACTTGAGACTAACGACACCACTTGAGTGAAATAAAAAGTTACCAAACCTTATCTGAATGACTCATAGTCTAGATTGTTATCCTTCATACATACTTCCATCTATCTTAGACCTACACATAATATTAAAAATATAAGTATATTAACTTCTAATTTACTTTTTATATTGATAAAATTTATTTTTTAAATTAATTACAACCTGTTTACATTTAAATTCATGGTTAATTTTATATATATTATAATATACATTAACTACTTATAGTTTTACCTAATAATGTTTAACATAATTAAAATAGGGTAAAACATATTGGTGAAACCTTATATTTATAGACCATTTTTAAACCCTAGGTTTCCATTAATGTTTCATCCTTGTCTTAAGTGTTTTTAGATTTTTTCTTGGGGTTTTAATCTTAGACCTAGTTTATTATTTTCCCTAATATTTCAAATTAAACAAGTGTATAATGGATGAAAAATTATTTCAATTTTTTTTACTCAATACATTATTGTAATCATTAGATGTCATTGGTCTTTATTATGAAAAATAACTAACAACTATGTAATTTCATGGATCAAATATTTACACACTAATAAGGCTTGAACATAACAATGAACAATCTCTAACCTTATTTAATTCATATTGTGGGCAACCTCCTTATCAGTGTTGTTATATGTTTTCACTAGGTGATAAATGGAATGCATGACTTAATTTATCCCTCATGCTCCCATTATGTGGCCACATCGTATAGATTATCAAGTACATGTTATACATCCCCTTCATAGAGTTATTATGATTATTGAATATAAATAGACTGCATGGTATGTTATCCAAATCCATGCCAAAGAAGATTTATCTAGTAAATTTGATGATATAGATAAAAGAGTATTATCTAAATTTATCAACATAAACCCAAAATACATGATATAAAGTAATATGTATTAAGAGACAAACATAAAAACAATCTTAAGATAATACACATGGGGATAAATATGATCCTTTTAATGACATCAATAACTCCTTTTTATTTACTAATCTGACCACATGTCCATACCATTAATGTTGATATTATCCCTATATCTACACCTATAATTAAATATGTGATGTCCACCCATGGTATGAGGGAAACCTAATGCTTCCAATAAATTTCCTTCTCTATTCCTAAACATGTGACTTATTCTAATCCTATAATGACTAATAATAATAAATCATAAAAATTTATTAATGCACATTACTTTGAGTATATTATTTTAGCTCTATAGGCTAATTTGTTTCAATTAGAGAAAACTATGTCTTGATATCTTCATTCAATGGATTCAAATTATTTGATCCATAATCAAAATAAGCCCCTAATATTGCATATTATCTCATAACTATATGTTTAATAGCTCTTAATATCTCATCTTACGATAGAAAAGGTGATTCCAAACAACATGTTTAATCCTTCCACATAACACGCTTGAGTTATGTAACCAATAATTAATTATTGACTAAATTTTATAAAATGAGTCTTAAAGACTGTGTTTTTTTATGGTTCAATTTCCTCCACCAATCAATTAGAATTTTTTTTCCTTTTTTAGATCAATTTATAGCACACTTTTCAATCAACATTGATGATAAAATATCTTTTGTGCAACTTGCCAAATTCAAATAATTGTCCAAAAAGCTAATCCATGAGTATGTACTTCAGTATAATACCATGCTAGCTAATATGACCATTTATATGGCACAAAATGACTTAAAATAAATATTCTAGAAAATTTTTCTTTTAACATTTCATGAGTCCATATTGTTTAATAAATTCAAGTATTTTCATTATTTATGTCTTATAGTGAGAGAAAAATAAGTCAATCTCATAAGTTTGAAAAAAATCAAATATGCATCTAATATTCCCATTTCTTCAACCAATATGTTTCAAAGAAAATTAAAATAAAAGATAAAATATAGCAATACAAAGGATAATGAAAATACAATGGTTAATGTAGTTTAATAGCTTGAATTTTACTTATCTTATGTACTCCACATAAGAAATAGTTTTCATGATTACTCCAACCTTCTCATTAACTTCTATATAATTTATTTAAGTGTAACCTCATATATCTCCCTTCACCATAATATTTTCATGAAAATCAACCTACACCTAATAATTATGATAGTAATACATAATGTGGATATCATTGATCTGTCAGGAATTCTACAAATAGATACTTCAAGTCAAGGAAAAATGTAAAAGTTATAATCGATGAAAAAACTATTGAGATAAGAATACCTATGGAAGATTATAAAACACAATAAAATATAATTTATAATTTGAAAATATTCAATGACCCATTTTAAAATCATGAGGTAATAGAGACTAAGAACACTTCTAACATTTGTTATACATATAATGTGTAGCCTCCTCCTATGACATACGACCACCTACTAGATGACGTCATTGGTACACTTACATGTATATCAAAACATTTATCCATGATTAAATTTGATTATTGTGAGATTTTAGATAATTATTCAGATATCCATTCACTATTCATATGACCTTACATTAATGATCACCTTATACACAACATTTTTAGAAATGGTTCTAGTGATTTTTTTTCAAAAATGACACTTATTAACTCCCATAGGTACAATCCAAAGGATATAAAGGATACTAAAATATTTCTTGAAGAATTAAATGGAAAAACACAAAACACTCTCAAATACATTGTATTACCATTTCAGGTAGGATTAAACATAGTGGTCATTTCATTCTTAGTTTTAATGAGTAATTAGTTCTTTGAAACTTTTTTAGGATGCCGTTAGATATAAAATCTTCATGTAATACCATGTACAATGCATAGATGTATCAATTATATAAAACTAAACAAGGTATTCAAAATTTTAGACATTATCTATGAGTACCCTCTTCATCTAACAGTATATCCTCATCCTCCCCCCGCCCTGAACCCCCACCCCCCCCCCCACCCCCCCACCTCACCATAGATTCTTTTTGCACTTATTAAGGGTCATTATAAAAAGGTAGTTGTTGCATCCATTTATGATCTCTCTATACACTCATTTCAAAGGAGAAAATAATTTTCTTACACAACCAATTTTACAATAGTCATCATATCATATAGTTATAAAGGACTTATTGAGGCTATTATCTACTATATCATGCACCAAGATAATACCATAGATAGTTAAAACATGTTCTACAATGAAAAATGACACTAATACATTCTTATATTATACATCACACCTAATAGAGTCCTAGGTATTCTAAATTTGTCAATAATACATAGGATCCAATATGCAATGATGTTGATAGTTAAATTATAGTGTTTGATTCTTTCTCATATTCTAGTAAACCTATACATGTTACTTTTATGTCAAAAAAGGTGACCCTAGCACCCAAATATAGAGTACCCCAAAACTATACTATTGTAAGGATAATAGATTAATAACTTCATAAATATAAAAATTAAAAAAAATATTAGAATAATCAAATAACATAAAACTATGAACTAATAATGACATGATGGATAGTTACAATATTTACATATGTTAATTATCACATGTTTTGTAGATGGTGTATTATTTTCAATAAAACATGAATTTCACATTATATGAGTGTGATGTGAGGTATACAAGTCATACATAAACACATAGTTGTTGGAATTTCATATACCTAGGGGCCATGCCAATGTTAGGGGCACATTAAAATTATTTTACCCTTAGTTTTATATGGGGAAGGGTTAAAAGATAGAATATATTAAACATGAGGGTGTATAAAATAATTATAGAGTAGGCCAATTAATTAAAATCTCAAATAAATTAATATTCTAAATTAAATTAATAAAATATACTAAAGATATATATTAATTGATCAAATGATATTATATTGATAATAAATGTTACCTAGTTATAATTTTAATGCATAGGAATATTTGAGGTAAACAGAGGCATGAACATGAAGGATCTCGTTGTTAGATTTTTGAAATAATATTTCTAGAGACATAAATACTATCATCGACCTGTGGACACTATCATTGAAACTTATATATGTGATGTGATGATACTAAAATGTAGGGAATATTATATGTATTGTTAAATGACCAATTGTATTGTTCTAGGTATTATGCCACTTTTTTACAGGTATATTCAAATTTACTATGCAAGTTATAGATGTTTGATTTTTGATTAAACCCTAGATCTTCACTCTTAGGTCATGCTTGTTCACACAAAATGGGTTAGTTGTCTCACAGTGTTAACATGACCTCAAATACACATTTGTTAATGAGCATTGCCAAAATTTATAACACTCCAAGGATAGACTCAAACTTATGTAGTTCTCACCTATGTATGGGACTATGTATGTACAAAAGTGTAATATGTTATATGTAGATGCATGTAGTGATCTAAATTCTAACTTGATAAATACCACTCATGTCCTACTATTTGAATGATTAATAAAAAATTAATTCTAATCCTACGAATAATGTATAAGTAATGATAAATAGGGTAATGGAAATAAGTTTTATGATTGATTGAATGCATTTTGGGATGTTTTTTCTTGGTATTTTATAAATTAATAATGAGAAGGTTTAAATTTGTAATTTTACAACGCGGTTTGAAAATATATCATGGTAGGGTTAAATAATAAAATAGGATAACAATACCACTCATGCCCTACTATTTGAATGATTAATAAAAAAATTATGACTAATGCTATGACTGATGTATAAGAAATGACAAATAGAGTAATATAAATAAGTTTTATGATTGATTGAATAAGTTTTGGGAGGTGTTTTCTTGGTATTTTATAAATGAATAATGATAAGGTTTAAATTTGTATTTTTACAACACCATTTGAAAATATATCATGGTAGGGTTAAAAAGTAAAATAGGATAACCCATATGTTTCTAAATATTTATAATTTGGAAGAATTTTGAGGTGAAAACACTTAATTTAAAAAATATGGATGCTAGCATTGACACTAGTGTCCCTCTATGTATGGTAATGTCCAATAGGATAAAGAACTCTTATTGATCTACAAATAATAGTCAAGGATGTATTTCAAGTTTTAAGCTTTATGTAATTCATACATAGTAAATGTCATCATAATGATAGGTTCAGACTATAAGATAAGTATTTATGTGATTTGAGATGGTGAATGCAAGCCTTTCATCAGTAGGAAGGTTTAGAACTGAAGGGTACAACCTTTATTAGTATTTTTTAAATATATAAGACCATGATTCTATATAAATTAATTTTAATATATACACCCCCATCCCTCACCATTTAAGATAGTAATTCATAAGGATGAATAACTAAGTTAAAGGAAAGAAATGTGTACCTAGACATACACAACACACGTTATTTTTACTTGAGTGCATTTTGAGTGATTTGATAGAGTATGACTTGTAACCAAGAGCATGTCATAGTGTAAATTAGTGAATATAATTTTATTTATAAATAATTCTAGATGATATAAAGTAAAGAGAGAAAGGAAGGAGTAAAAAATTATGAAAATTCTAGCTTTTAGACCACACTATAAATTTTATAAAAGATTTTATAAGGGCCATAATAATTGGGAGAAAGATTATTATATTTTTTCTATTGATTTAGAGACATATTACTATATGGATTAAAACAAAAAAATACCCACTCATTTATGTCAAAATTACTCTCACTACAGTGTTGATCTACCTATTGCTTCATTATATCTTATGTCATTGCTAATTTATCTCTCAAACTAACTAGTACTTCTTATTGATGTTGAATGTTATCTTCAACAGATCAAACTTTGGGATATATCTTGAAGGATAAAGTGATGAATCAAGTGAGGTAATCATATATTTCTACTAAGGGACACATTTTGGAAGAAATATGGAAGGAAGTTTTATACCACCATACTACTAGTGGCAATGAATGAGCCCATCTGTCTTGTTTGTTTGAAAAATATAGTAGATACGTCATTCAAGGATTTTTTTGCAACGTCTATTTGTCTATAAAATTGAGGATGATATGATGATATATGATATAACAACCTGAATATAATTTAGTCAAAAAATTACTATTAAATATGGGATATTGATCACTAAAAATGACCTTTGGAATACCATGCAATTTGTTAACTATTTTGAGAAAATAAGAAGATAATAGATTGGTAAAAAATGGTTGTGATGAGAAAAAATAATGGGCATAATTGGTGAGCCTATCCATAGTTACCATGATGAAATTTTTACCATTAGATCTTGGCAACCCTTTAATGAAATTCATAGAAACCTCCTTCCACTTATGGCTAAATATGGATAAATGTTGCAATAGTCCTGGTGTCTTAATTATTTCACCATTATTATATTGACACACCATATATTCAACCAATTTTTTTTGGATATATCCCCTTTAGTCTTTCCTAACATAAATCTTGATTTATTCTATGATAGGTTTTCATAAATCCCAAGTTCCCACATACTAGATATGCATGAAGTTCTTGACATATTTTATTTTTGAGGAGAAAATTCTTACAAAGGTATAATCTATCTTTATACAATAATAATTTACCTCCTCAGACAAACCAAAACCATGATGAAGATTGTGAATCAAATAATGTGTATCCCTATCATTTTCCAATTATAATCTTGCTTCCTTTATCCAATTTACCTACCAAATAGTCATTGCACACAACAATACCTCAACTAATTCATCCCTCCTAGATAGTGCATATGCGACCAAATTCTCTTTTTCTTTAGTATATGATATTTAAAACTCATATACTAACATTTTATTTACCCATTTTTTTTTATTTAAATGAAAAAAATTGGTACAAAAAAGATTTTAGGCTATCATGATCAATGTTTACCCAAAATTTTCTACCCATTAGACAAGTTCTCTAGTGTGTAACTACAGGCGAAATAGACATCATCTATTTCTCATAGATTGCCTTGAGAATAATTTATCCCTTGATTTTGTGACTCTCAAAAGAAATGATTCCACCTTATATTTCATGAGTAAAATCCCCATGCCATATCATGATCCATGAAATTCATCAAAATATTGTTTTAGAAAAACCAGGGGTAGCTAAAACTAAAGTGGTGTGCATAGCCAATTTCAAATTCTTGAATGCCTTAGTATCTATTTAAATCCACTAAAATTATTATTTATTCAACAAGTATGTGAGTGGAATTAATATCTACCATAATGTTTTTACAAACCTATGAAAGTAACCTATTAGCCTAAAAAATCCTTAAAGGTTTTTGAAGATATTTAACACTTGCTACTCTTTCATAGCTTAGATGTTCCTAGGATCAAGTTTAAATCATTGATGTAAAAAAATATGACCCAAGAACTCCACTGATTATACTATAAAATCACATTTAAAAGGTTTGACATAAAGTTGATGTTGTTCCTAAACAAACAGTACCTATTTCACATTATTCGAATGGTCTTCCCGAGTTTTTTTGTATATTGAGATGTCATTGAAACACACCAACAAAAAATTACTAAAAAAATATTTAAAATAATAGTAATCAAACTCTAAAAATTAGATGGTGCATTTGTGAAAACAAATGCATGAGGATAAACTTATAATGGCCTCCATGAGTTCTGAAAGCTATTTTATGGATATCCTCATTTCTAATTTGAATATGATGATACTTAGACTGAAAATATAAGTTTGTAAAAATAAACATCATGTAATTCATCAATAAAATAATAAATTAATATAATAGGTAACTTATAATTGTAGACATCCAATTCATAACAAAATTTGTGTTGAAATTATCAATATTACTCGAATTGCACTCAAATACACATTTTAGGTCAAAATCCATAAAATGCACTAAATAGTTTGAACTTTTCATTTAAAAGTTCCAATTTAATTTAAAATATCCCTAAATGGGGCAATGAAATTTATGGGCCAGCTAACTTTGATCAATTCATTTTGAGTCAAAATGATGATTTCACCTTTTATACTATAGATCACTCTTTTCCATTAAATTCATTAGTACACACAACGTACCCTTGTTATTTTATATTAAAAACATCCTAAATTAAAATATGGCTACAACGCATCTAATGCCACCTTCTAATTCTTCCTGAGTCAAATTACAACTCAATAATATGACTTTCTAACCATTTTGATTAATCAAGGGTCAATTTTCAAATAATTGCACAAATGTTGATTAACCTTGTTTAACGATAATTAATACAAATCAAGAGCTTAAGTGGATTTTTCATGAGATTTTTTGAATATTTATTTTTGAAAATTGATTCTTATTAACTACATCATCAGGTGACATCATTTCTTAGAAAGACATTCCTAGGTCATAAATGCCACAAATATCAGGATTATGGGTCACCCATGCTTAGTTAATACCTCCCATGCCTCTTAAATTTCCCTTATTCCAAGGTCATGATGAAGATAATTATGGATTTAATTCTAAATATTAGGATTATCCATGGCCACACATCTCAATCTTGAGATGGATGGTCATGGTTGATCTTGACCAATTTCAAAAATCTATAAATAGAGATGCCAAGGACATGAATTTTAATTTTGAATATTGAAAAGTTATAATGTTAAATTTTTTTCAAAAGGCTTTGTATTTGATCATTGATTTTGTTTTCAAGCTTCATTGATAGGTGAGTTTAGTAATTTAAAACCATGAGCCTAGGTTTTATGGAGTGTTCTTAAAGCATTGGAGGAGCTTACCACCATTGTTGACAAAGACAAGGATGCTTGATCAAGGGAGAACATGCTTTTGAGCCACATAGGTATGATGAATCCATTTGGGAAGGTAATATTATGTTACTTTATTTTATTTATTTCTTGCTATCCTTTGTAATTCCCATAGGAATAGATAGGCTTAGTTAGTTAGTTCTTTATGCATGTTTCATTATTTATGAACTAATGCTTGACTAACTTGATTTGTAATCCTATCTACAATAATTTATGTTGTAATTTTTAAGTTATCTTTAGTTTGGGAACATCCTCAAAGTATCATCCTTGTTATTCACCATGACCACTAGGGAGGAGTATGCACCTTGGTTGTGTCTAATAAACTATATGTTTGACATATCTTGTACCATATTTTCAATTTCACTCTTTTAGGAATATGGATATACCTATATGGTATAATTATTGATGGTGTAATACATTTAATTAGTAAATGGCATGATCATGTGCTCTTCTCAGTGGAATTCTTTTCACCATCATACCAACAACAATGGGGTGGTCATCAAGAATCATTCGTAAATCAGGATGTGTAGACTCATTAGTTTATTGAAATTCTTTTGAAAACAAGCATAACACCAATCCTTCAACACATTTTTTGAAAATATTCCTCATATGTTGTGATTTAACCAAATTGTGTAGATTTTGTCTATAATCCATGTAGTTCAAATGTCCTACTTTTAAAATGAAAGTGCATGAACTATTCCTAAAAATTAGACTCTATTATGCCCAAATTTATGAACCATTAAACTCTTAAAATAATGCTAGACCCACCCATGATAATATAAAACATAAGACAATCTAACATGCAGTCTTCCATACCAAGATTAATACAAGGGAATTTTCCTTAAAGTTGATAGTTTCACCATCTTCAATCTTGACCCAAAATTATGGAATTGGGTAAATGAAATATTTAAAATGAGTATTAACTTAATATTGATGAAATTGTGTGTACTCCTTTAGTCAATGAAAATAGTCACCTTTTGTTTCTTGATAAAATGTACCACCTTAAGAGTTTGAGGAGTAATAAGACTTGAATGTGCCTAAGGCATCATCATAAATTTCATCTTCATTGGCACCTTCAATGTATAGTAAATTTTTCTCAACACATATATGTCCTTTTCTCAATTTTTATCACAACTAAAACACAAATCGTTTGTATGATTCTCTTTAATTTTTAGAGGGATCAATCTTTTAGGTTGAGGAAATTATGATGATGGCAAATTATGTTCATGGATATCAACAATATTCCTTCATTGTACCATATATTTTGATTCTACCCCTGCATACCATTGGTATGGATTTAGATACTAAAGTTGTGTAAAACATGCAAACCTCAAGTTAAATGTTATCCTTGAGGATACCTAAGAACATGCCAATCAAAATTTCCTTAGTGATATTAACCATGCATAAGTATGGTTTCTAGAATTGTCAAATATAGTCCTTAATAGTCCCTACTTGATGTAAATTTTATAACTAATTGAAGTAGTCTTATGATACATTTTTATGACAATGGATCTATAGCTCCTCAAAAAATATCGACTAGGTAACCTGAGCATCTTTATTTTTCTTTTGAACACAAAACCAGATCTATAACAAATGAGATGTTATGCATCTAGATACAAAGAGGTCATGACCAACCTTTACACACATGGATTCTAATGTATATGAGATGAATTTTCTATCTGATTGATCCAAGTGAGTGCATCCTTACCATCAAATCTGCACAATAGTACTTTTGGAAACATCTACTTTGAACTGGTATTTTGGGAGTAACTTTATGTATGGGGAGAACCTAAATGAAGTAATGGAGGATTATATTTTAAGGGATAAAAAATAACATTGGTTAATTACCTAGTCATAAGTTCTAAATGATTCTTTAAAAATTCCATGTCCCCTCTTACCCCAATTATGCCCCATTTGACCACACCGAGATCAAATTTCCTCATCATAATTTTTATTTCTGATTGAAGTTAGTGAACCACCTCAAAAAATGATAGGTTATAAGTTTTAGATCCCATATCATCCTTATGATTATTTTTCGGAGTTTCTTTCTTGTATTTGTGAGCATCTAAACCAACCATGCACAATCCCTAGGATGGAAGGGGTTCACCCTCAAAAAAGTGTACCGATAGATTATATCATTATGATCATCTCATTGAGATGAATCCAATGTATTGTAATTTTTGCAAGGGTCAAAAAATTTATCCCTAAAAAGTGTATTGAAATATTATACCATTGCAATCATCTCACAAAGATGAATCAAATGATTATTGATTTTTACAAGGGTGAACATTTTTATAGACTTAAAAAAAAGACTACAAACAATACTATAGTGATGCAAAAATTAAATTCTTCCTACATCAAAAATTATGTTTTTTCAATCCTTTAACTCACAGGAGACACATAATACGATATCCATAAAAAATAAAACTATATATACATGTTGAAATTGAAGCTCTAACATTAATTTTAATAAAATTACTTAGATGTTTTACATAATGGAATATTATATCTCATAAATAAGACCAAAATAAGTAGATCGACAATAATAATTGATGAAAGATCAAAATTATTGATAAATATGAATGAACCACTTTGAAGGGGCAAACATTATAATAATGCAATAAGAGTAGAATTCATGATATGATGATTAAAGACTTACCACTACCTTCTATATATATTCTACATATCCATGTTTATTCTATATATTGATTATACTAATAATATAGAAAAAAACATGACAAGATAATATGAGAGGTAAGTAAGCCATAACTCGGCCACACACATCCCTAGACATTAGGGGCATTATATTTTGTTTTGAAGATTTAGGTGCACAAAATTTTATGTCGATAGAATAACTTATTTTTTACTTTGATATGTATGCATCTGAAATACACACACATTAAAGTGGGGTAAAATATGACACCTAAAAGGGTGCACATGTATTTATTAGTCATTAAATTGTATGATTTTAGGATATTTGTGTATTTTTCAATTAATCAAATGTTAATGAAATGTTTATTGACTTTTGATGGTCCTGGAACTTTCTTCCAACCCCATTTAGTTGTCACTTTTTCTCTCCTCGTAATTTTACCTACCTCATGGTTTGTTCCAAGAGATTTAATAACACTCTTGGGCCCTTGATATCATCGCTTGCAACACATATGCATGTGTCCCCTTTGTGTCATCTTTTTTCTATTTTTTACTGTTTGATTCAATTTTGGTGCTAATAGCATCCTAATTTGAATTTAGCTTGTCGATAAATACACAAGCATTGTAGTTTATTCATCAATTGAGAATCACAACATATCTATCTATCGTTCATATGAATCTATTGAGAATGCATGACTATTTCAAAGAGATTATGAAATCATTAAAAAACTTATCATTGTGACATAAAAACTTGTCAGAAGGAAGAGGAAACACACCAAATAAACACCTCTATAATTTGATACATACCTAATTTTTTTTAATTATGTATAATTATTTATTTTAATTATGCATTATTATATTTCGATAAATACCATTCAATTTCACAATATTTATGATACACCTCTAAACCTTTACATAACCACATCTTTAATTTTAAAATTAATTAATTAAACTAATATTGATTTTTTACTCTACATTACACTATCAGGAGTCCCAAAAATATTTTAAAAAGGTGTGAAATTTTTGAAATAAGAGATTCTCATAAAAACCCATGGATATGCACACATAAAGTGTGATAAGGGATGTGGTTTGGTGGGGAAAATGGCTCCAAAGCATATTATAGGTGCCGGTCACCCCCTGATCGTAGAGTGCCCTTTCACCTTAGAGTTCTGACGCTATCCTAAGACCTCCTATCCTAGCTTAATAAAGGAGGGAGGGAGGTCCTAGAGGGAGGGAGGGAGAGACTCCTCTCCTATTTAGAGGGGCTCCTATCCTAAAAGGATGGAGGGACTCCTCTCTCTATAAAAAGGAGGGAGGGCCTAGAGGGAGGGCAGGGCCTAAGAGCTAGCTCCGAGGGAGGGGAGGGGAGGAAAGAGTCAGTTGGACTAAGCCCCTCTCCCTTCAAGCCCCTCTCCCTCCTATCCAAGCTATAAAATCCAAAAAATCCCCTCTCCCTCCTCTACAAGTCCCTCTCCCTCCTTTCCAAGCTAGACAAGCTTGACAAGCTAGACAAGCCCCTCTCCCTCCTATCCTCTACAAGCCCCTATACCTCCTCTATGGACTAGACAAGCCCCTATACCTCCTATCCAAGATAGATAAAGAGAGTAGAGTATAGGGGAGGGCCCTAAGTCCTTCCTATCTAATATAATCTAAAGAAGAGGTAGAGTAGAGAGCTAAGAAAGAATCGAACGAAACCCAAACAAGCTAAGCTAAGCCTACTTGGTCAGTGAATTAACTCTAGAGTTGCTCCTTTCCTAGTTCCTATATATACAAGTTCACTATATATGGAGTGGGAGAGTAACTACTCTAGAGGTCCTCTTATCTAGAGACTATATATAGAAGAACTAGAATAGAATAGAATTAGAGAGTGCTCTACTCTACTCTAGATAAGAGTGGGTTTCTGTGATCGTGGGTCCCATCATTACATATACCGTACCGAATAGAATAGTCATAGTCAAAACTAGACAGACTATAGCATAGCCAACACCCCAGCTCTGAGTATAGCAGATTTGTCCACCTGACAAATGATAGCATGGTGGACCCTCAGCATGGAACTATCCCTTCGCTCGATAGAAGAGAACATAGGGGATTGAAACCTTTCTGGGAAGTGACTCCTCTCTAGTATTTTTCGAGAGCTCTAAACAAGCTCACTATACTAGAGAGGAGGAATCAATACTTGTTCATCGGCAAGGAAAGTTGGTTCCTATGAAACCTCTCTAGGGAGTGACTCTCTCTCTCTCTCTCTCTCTCTCTCTCTCTCTCTCTCTCTCTCTCTCTCTCTCTCTCTCTCTCTCTCTCTCTCTCTCTCTCTCTCTCTCACACACACACACACACACACACACACACACAAAAAAAAAAAAAAGCTTTAAATAACTAATCTTCATGTTAGGATACTAATGGACACAAAAATAACATTTCACAATGTCAACTAGTAGATCTATCACCATTGAATTTGATAGAATTTCCAAACCCTATAGGAGACTATAGTGTGTCATTAAAATTACCAAAAAAGTGGCTTGATTAATAATTATGTATTTTTATTACTTTTCCTTAGAAATATATATACCTAGATTGAGATTTTTTTATAAAGTCCCTTACCAATCACTTCGAGGTGTGTCACATTTGGTATCAGAGCCTAACTTGAAATAATGAGAAATATAGATAAATTATCTTTGTTTGTTCATTCCTCTTTCATAAAAAACCTAAACTATTAGTTTTTGTATATAATACCTAATAAGATAAGTTCACCCATGAGATAATTTTGACTAAGGCATTATATGGATATATTCCATTCATACTTTTATTGAGTGTGGCATGCCCTATTCTCTACATATTTCCATGCCTTGATAGTTGTTGTTAATAATGGGTTGCCTAGCCATAAATTCTATTCAAAAATCTTAGAGATTAACATATTTATGTGATGGCCTACATTTACTCTAATCTTGAATAACTAATTGTTGAAAATGCACATGATGTAATGTATTGAAACAATTCTTAGACACTATCTTTCTATATGATTGTTGACATTGAGAGGTTGAACTAGGATTAATGGTTTATGGACATATTATTTGTACTAATTTATTAGGTTTTTTATAATAATCTTAACAAATTTATGATCTTAGATGCATATTATACTTGCCAGTGGTTTTTTTAATTAAAATCCACATTCTCTCTCATTGTTATGACATGACTAATATGTAGTCATACTTATTAAGATCTAGGATATATGATGGAATGAAATGAGCATATTAAAATTTACTATTTTTACCCTATGTAGTTTTATTATTCATACATATATGAATATTATCATGATTATCGATGAACATAGGTTATATTAATATGCTATCAAACTTAGTATGGACACGAGATATCTTGAATTGGATCTTATGATCCATACAAGACTACTATAGTTGTTACACTAATGACATGTGCTATTTATTTATACTCTAACGACATGTACAGATGTTGATGTTAAGTTTACTACTATGATGCTTTGGAGTAACCAAGGGTTTGGGGTACCATATTATGCATTCTTAGAAAACATCAATTTTTTTTTGTTTAGTTTTCAATACTAAAGTATTTTCTAGCATATTGATACCTTGATATGAGTTATGTTTCCTATTTCCATCTATTATTTCCTCTATCATATGGGTATCCTATTAAGTGTCAAATAATCTTTCTCTAATTAGATGGTTGTCCTACTTAAGAGATGAGAAGTTGTGTCTTCTAGAAATTAGGCATACAATTATGAGTTATAATTCCTACTATGTCTAATATTTAATGAAGTGTGAAGGGGTATCATTCTTCCATAACAAAAATTAGAGATATTACTTAATATACGTATCGTCAATCACATGACATGGTAGGAATCATGGGTTTTTATAGCTTTATTAGACACATTTATTTTATTATTAAATATTTAATGAACATGTTAACATGGCCATAAATATATAGGTGACTATATTTGAAATTAAAAATGACAAAGATTATGTTTATTATGTAAATTGTAATATTACTTAAAAAATTATGATTGGTAAGTGACTCATTACTAAATGTATGCTTATATATTTTCATTATAATAGTATATCAGCCATTAATAATGTGTTGTTTATGATCATGGGTCATATATGATTTTTTTTTTGTGAATTGGCACAAATATATATGGACATGATTATGGCATATGTGATGGAATTTATAGAAATATTAATTTTTCCTTGAGACATGATGTTTATCTCTTACTTATAGCTTATTTTAAGTTGTATGTGCTCATATTTGATCCTATAATAATGTGTCATGATGAATTTACCCATAATATATTATTAATATGATAACCATTTTCGAAATTAAAGTACCTCCTTGTTACCATTTATTTCTTGTGATGTGATTTTTGTGTATACATGTGATGTGGTAAGGTGTTATCTTACTATCCTAAAGTATTTACTATGGTTTATGATTATTTGGGAGCATACCATCTTGATTAGAGTTTTTGAAATCAAATTTTCTTGTGATATTATATGGTAATTTAATTTTGACTACGAAGATAATCTTATTAAAAAAGTGTGATTTTATGAGAATTTTTCTCTTAGAATATACCTTATATGCTAAAAACAAGAAAGAACCTCTCATTCATATCAAAATTATATGATTCATGTGATAGATAGAAATTAGAAGTTACAAATAAGAACATGAATAAACAATTGAATTATTATTCTAAAACTAATGTAAAACCTCAAATATAGTAATAAGAGAAGAAATAAAGAATACAAACATTTACCTTCATCCTTACCAATAAGATGATCATGTCCTTGATGACTTAGATTTTATCTTTATATTTTGTATGAGGATACTCAATTCAATATCCAATGCAAAGGAAATTTTAGCAGCATAAGGATGTAGTTTGTGGATTCTCCAATGGATTCAAAAGTTAATTACAATATCAATTTGATATATTGACAGTGATTGTTGAACAATGAGGGATGATGCTTCAATTTATACACTTTCAAGTGATAAGATGGAATTCTAGGAAAATTTGAGATTTGTTGGATTATGTTAATTGTGGACGATCGGATATGAGTCTTCATCCAAGTGGAAGAGACTAATTCCTCATGTGTTTGATAAATATTGAGGGAGTTTCTTTGTAGTTAAAGTTTTTTAATGAATGAGTCAAGGCAATTGGATAACTCAATAAGTTGGTTGAAAGGTTGAATGAAGGATCAAAAATTGATTGAGTAAGTAAAGGGAATGGTTGGGTGACTCAATACTTGGTTGAGATAATTTAAGAAGATGTTGGGTGACTTGGATATTCTATATTTTTAATTAGTTTTGTGGAATTATGTGTGTATGATAAATTAATTAATATTAATTAATTTACTTATTTGAATAAGGAAGGGAAATGATGTTAGTGAAATTTAGTATAAAATTCTAATTTAGAATGGATTTTCAATTAGTGATAAATAATGAAATTTGTGTTGATCTTTAGAATGGTTAATTATGACACTAAATGTGGTAGAATTTAGGTGTCTACATTTCCCCCTCTTTGAAAGGGTGTTACAACTAGAAAAATCAATATAGTTTTAAATAATAAATTAAAAAATATAATAGAAACGTATATATTAATTTTCCCCGTGTTGTTTTAAATGTTTATGAATGATTTACCCTCAAATGATCATGTGAGGATAATGGGTGTGGATGAGAACTCAAAATTAATGAATGAAGGAAGGTGATCCAAAAAATGTTGTATTTGATACCATAATAAATGGAAGTATGGTTCTTGATAAAATGCTTGCATTATTTATAGGCATATGTAAAATGATTTTCCCTGAGTAGATAGTTTCTAAGGATCTGATTAGAGAAATAACATTTCCATAGATATGTTACACACTTTGGATTTTCCTCATGTAGATAGTTACATTGAATCATATTTGACAACAATTTATCCCATTGATAAGCTAGAAGATGTGAAAATAAAACTATATTTATAATTAATTTTGATTAAATTTATGGGAGTGATTTACAAAGAAAAAAAAGATCAAAAGATAAATCCAATTAATTGGTGGCATGTTGTGAAATGAAAATGAGATGAGAGAATTGTGAGATATGCTAAAATTCTTGGAGTGCAGTGAAAAATTTGAGTGGGGTGGTTAAATAATAATGGGTAGGGGTAAATTTGAAAATCATTGTTTAAAATTAATTTTTTTTATTTTCCACATAAAATTTGAATTGTGCTCTAGATTGTGAGAGGAGATAGAGGAAAGTTGAACCACATTCAAATCGATCATCATCATAATGAGTAAGTGGGAAACTATCAAAGGCTAGAGGGGAAAGGTGTCCAATAATTGATGTTTTAGAATTTGTATTTTTGTATTTAGGCATAATAAATTCTAGGTAAAGTTAGGATAAATCAATTATTAGTTTTCTAAATGATGGTTTTGGAATCGAAATTATCAAAAATATTATGGAAAATAATGATTTCATTATGTAGTTTAGCAGCTTTGCAAAAATAACAATTTTGTTAAAAGAAGTGAATTCATCAACATTGCAATGTTTTTTTTTTATAGCATTAAAGTCATCATAATGGTGAATTTGTTGATGGGTGTAGTGAATTTTTGTATACATGTGGTGAATTCATTGAGTTTATAAGGAATATGATGGCTAAAAAGAAGTTTTATCTGATAATGATTTAAATTTTAATGATGGCCATGATAGATTTATGTATTGATTTAAAAGACTAAAAATGGGTCATTTTTTTCTTGTAAGAGAGATGACTTATATTAGTCACATGGGAGAGATGATATATTAGTCACTAGAGGTGTGGGCATAGGAGCATATTGCAATAGAGAGACTAGTGGGGTAGCTATCATAAGAAGTGGATGGAGATCCATTTGCCAATAGATGATACATTATTATAGGTGGATATAGGGCCCATTTAAGTTATATGGGGTATTATATGAGAGTACTTGATGAGTTGATGCCTCATGAGATTACCTAGTGATTGTACAAAGAGGTATATTTGAGGTTTAGATAGGATGTGTTATATATGGAATATATAATGAGACCTTATTAAATAGTTGGAAGAAATTAATACATCATAGAATGATATATATATCAAATAAGGCATTGAGATATTTAGGGATATAGTAGGATCATATGGTAGGGCCACATGTTTGCATGGTCAGTAGAGGAGAGACCATAGTGGGGACTAGTTATAGACCTGAGAGTAGTGGTGTATAACTCAATAAAAATATAGACTGTTCTATATCAACAAAGGAGAGAAATAGTAAATGTAGGGATTACAAATTCATATAGGGAATGATGGGATCAAATGTGGTCAATAAGGTTGACAACTCCCTATCATAAACCTATGATATGGATTGATAAGTTACAGAGAGGAAAATTGGTGGTGAAGATGAGGGAGATAAGGATGGGGATGTATGAGATGGAAATGGTGAGGGAGATAGATCAGAAGGAACTAATCCCATGACCTTTGTTGACAGTAATGATGAGGGAGATGGGGAGGACACATTGATGTAACTAACACTTGAGACTATGATAGCTAGTGGATATGAATTAAGGCCATTAGGGTTGATACAATCCTTGGAGGATGATTCCCTTATCTAGAGTCTACAATAAGAGATCAGGTTTAGGTATATAAATATAGTTGGTTTGCATAGAGATGGCTTGGACCAAGGTGGTCAATGAGCCTCTAGAGATACATAGATAACCACATTATAGATGGAGGTGGATCGATTACTGATAGATGTTAGGATGAGTTATGAGATATTGGTGACCCACGATGTGGGTACTCAGATAGAGGATGATATGGGGCATACATATAGGTACCATAGAGAGAAAGATGTGGCACACAGTGAGTTATATAGGTCTAGAGAGATACTAACTTCACTAGGCTAACTGAAGGCCCTATAAAACATTATGAGGGATATGTATTAGGTTTCCTACTACATGAGCCTCTATAAGTGAGAGGTGATAATAGATTAGTGAATAACATCATTCATAGAGTATTCAAGTAGGAGGTCAAGATCAGTGACTAGGATGACATGAAAAATGAAATCAAAGTTTGTTTTGGGTTAGTCATCTCTACACATCATGGGTCCTCCACAAAGTACACCACAACATCCAAGACTGAAATCTCCCTTAGATACCCCTTCAGATGGAAAAACTGAAATTTAGAGGATTATATGAGACAAACATGTTTTTGACATGTATATGAGATGATGAGATATATTCATGGCCATGATTTACACACACACATATGATTCATTTTTTCATTTTATTATTTTTATAATGTAATAATGTTTTATTTTGGTATATGTATAGATGGATATACATTTGATTGAATTGTCTCTTCTACATTGTTTTCTTTCACAACTATTAGTACTTTTAGAATTATTATGGTATATATGGATGTGAAAATGTGTTATGAAATTTAGTAAATAAAATAAATGGGTTAATAGCTTCTTTTAATAGTATTTGTGTTGAATTTTGGCATGATTTCCAACATTAATTCCAACATGAATTGAGAAACCTTGTTTTTATTTTACACATGATAATATCCGTCAATAGTGTGAAAATATGATGATGTCTATTATGTATTATTTAACCATTATATGCATAAATCATATACATATAAATATTTAGCCATGGTTCTAGTAGGTAAAAATAAGTCTTACATGGATATTAATCATAGACCACATAAGAGTGTCTAATTTATGATAAAATGTGTAGTAATTTAGCCAATTCAATGCATAAAACCCATCATTAAAGGTGTGTTTTCATCCACACAAGGAGAGTGTAACCAACCTTTAAATTAGCCTACAAAATGTACATTTCTACCCATGATGATGCATGTAGATATTTTGTCAAACAGTTGTCATGCAACCAATAAACATATGCAAAATAAAAATGAATCCATTTAATTTATGCATATAGACAATTTGTCAAATATTTAGCATGCAACCTTTATAAGGCCTTAGAAATCAGTCATAAAAATGTATATTTCTAGCCATAGTTTGGTATGAAGACATTTTGTCAAACAATTGTCTTGTAACCTTCACAATGTTTAAAAATCAGTCACATAAATGTATATGAAAACCAACCATTCAAGGTATGTTATCCATCCACACAAGGATTGACCAACTAACTATTGAATGCATGTAATAACTAACCCATCAAGGCAGATTTTCCATCCATATAAATATTGTAAGACTAGCTATTAAATGCATTTAATAACCATCTCATCAAGGTATATTTGTAGTCACAGTTTTAGTGTATGAGTAGACATCTAATTCTATGTTTTCATCCATGTAAGTATGTAGGTAATAAATATTCCATGGAGGGTTTCATGATTCCAACCATATTTTAGGTATGCAAATCCATTCACATATGGTTTACCCATGCAAATTCATAAGCATATATTTAAGTGCGTGTATGTTTTTTTAAAAATATGCATCCATTAAATGAATGAATGGATTAACAATCATATTAACTCTTAAAACAAATGGAAAGAAAAATAAATACCTATTAGCTAAAAATTCTTATGACTAACCTTGGTTGAAACTTCATTCATTCCTCTTTCCATGTCAAGCCAAAAGTTGGCTAAGTATGAGTTATCCCCTTCACTTTCCTTCTCTCCCTTTCACTGTCCTTATCTCCTACTTTCCATGCTACATTTCCATGGCTAAAATATGTTTACACAACCAAAAATCTCCTTATCCCCAAAAATAATTCTAATCTCCTTTTATGATAAAAACATTTCTAAGTGGACAATTTTTTTTTGGCCAAAAAAAAAATGCATAACACTCATTGCATGATCAAAACATGCCAAATGAGAGATTGCTCCCTTGGCCAAAAACCATGCCATTATTCCTCTCCCATTTACACATTTTTTTTACAAAAAATATGGCACACTACTTCTTGGGAGTAATAATTAATTAATTTCTATCTTATTTCCAAGCAAGCCCTACTCCAACACTCAGTTACACTTTCATCCTTTCTTGACTCATGTTAAGCACTTGGGTTTTAATAAAATGGAATGGTAGTGGTTTTAATTAAAAAAATTAATTTACATTATTTTATTTTGTTGTTTTTCAAAATTAATTTAAATTGACATGTAACCCACATAAAAAATAATCATGGCCCAAGTCCAAGATAAAGTCCTAAGGGTAAACAACTAAGACCACCAAGGGGCCCAACGAATGAGGGTGACTAAGTCCCCCACATAATACTTAGTAAAAATGAATAAGACGTAACTAAGATATAAAGTGGTCAAGAATAAAATAATCCAAAAAGATAAAGATGGAAAACACTAATAAAGAACATAATAACAATCATGAAGATGAGTGTAGCAATGCAAGACTCGACCAATGGTTTAGAATCTGACATAACCAAATATTATCTATCGGTGTTAATTCTAACTTTTTCTTCATTTTCCCCATTATTATTTTAGATACCAAAGTATAACATCAAGTCTAGCATATTAACCAATTCATATAGCCACATAAGGGGCATCAACAATATCTGAACAAGGTGAATTAATAAATAATAAATAATAGTGAAATATGAACTAAACAATATATAAGAATGATTAAAATAATCAAGTATAATCATCTTCTCTAATGAATATAAACTAGAATCATAGCAGTTAATCATTTTATCAACACATAATCTAAACTAGAATAATAACTGCATCACATAGTACAATGTCAACCATATTTAAACAAAAAATTCTATAAAAAATCTAAAAATAACATCTACAACATGCATAACGAGAAGTGGAGGAAAATGTTTGAAACTAGTTTTCTCCTGCCTGGTTGGGCCCCCTGAGTGCGATAAGTGGGACCATGGATCCAATGGAGGTCACTATATGTAGCAATACCTCTGGGGATCTATCCAAGAATCTATTAGGGGATAGTCCATCTAATGGATGGAAGAAGACACTCATAGGTGAAAATACGTGTCCATCAAAAGGCATGTCGAGCCTCCCTATTCTCTCAGAGGGAAAGGCATTGAGTATCCTAGATGATCTGGTGGAGGAAATAGTGGCATCCATGGACCTTACACTGGTTGGTAAGTTTTTTTCTTTCCATCCTAATATCGAAATGCTTAAAAGATGGATTCTACCTAGGTGGAAAGTCAAAGGTAGTGTTTCAATCACAACCATGGCTAGAGGTCTATTCCTTTTTAGATTTACAAACATGAAAGACATGATCGCTACCCTTACTGGAGGTCCCTAACTATTTGGACCACATTCTCTAGCCTTATGCTCGTGGAAACCAGGATTTGATCCTACCTCAGACCTAAATAAGATAGCACCTGATTGGGTAAGATTACCAGGATTCCCTTTGGAATTTTGGGATGAAAAAATCTTCACAACCATTATCAATTCTATTGGTCA
The DNA here is from genome assembly GCA_037957365.1 of Torreya grandis. Lineage (NCBI taxonomy): Eukaryota > Viridiplantae > Streptophyta > Pinopsida > Cupressales > Taxaceae > Torreya > Torreya grandis. Next base: position 493,879 of record JARHVA010008268.1, on the reverse strand, counting down.
ATATGTCACCTCAGATCATATAACCAAAACTAAGTCCAGATGTGTGTTTGCTAGACTCTATGTTAATGTTAAAATAAATAAGACTCTCCCTACGTCCATTGATCTTAACTCTAAATATGGAACCCAGACTCAGCCAATTACTTATGAGAATGCTACGACTTTCTGTCAAATATGTAAGAGGAAGGGACATCTAATGACATAGTGCAAAGTGAAGCAAAGGGGGATGAAAGAGGATTCCCAGAATGCAGAGGAGGAGCAACCGAATAGCAAGCAGGAAATAGAGAATAATGTGGAAAAATCCTGACAATACAGGAAAAGGAGAGGAGGGGAAGGGAAAGGAGGCTACCCCTAGCAGTGAAGGTGAAGTTGTCCCAAATAAAAGGATTAGATGATAGTCAGAAGGATACAAAAGAAGGAGATGAGGAGAAGAAAAAGGAGGATATCATCAGTAGTGAGGGAAAAGAGGTCCCAAAGGAGAATATAGTAACTGATGATAGTCACAATGCCACATTTAACATAGTCTACACTTTAGAAAAATAGACTAATATGTTTAAGGAAGGGGTAGGAGGGGACCTTTTCCCAAAGGAAGTCAATAAAGATGACATAGTTTTAAGGATTGGATAGGAAGAAGTAACACCTAAAAGTCACACTCAATGAGTACCAGATCCACAGTCAAATACAGACTTTTTCCATGATCTAGAAGATGGAGGCCAAGTAGGAAACTACTTGGCAATAGGGGTAGTAGGACAAGATGGTAGAAATGAATAGGAAGAATGGGTTACCCCAAAGAAAAAGATCTAAAAAGGTAAAAAAATATGTAGATGTTGGTATTGAGCCCAAACAAGGGAGGCCAACCCTAAGGGAAATAAGACAAAGAGAGATTGCTAGGGAGATTGCCAGTGGAAAATAGAAAACACTGAAGTCCCAACCCTCCAAACTCTCTAAATGAGAATATTATCATGGAATTTGAGGGGATTTAATAGTCCCTAAAAGTAGTTTGAGGTTAAAAACTACATTTTAGATAATAAACTAGATATTCTATTACTCCAAGAAGTCAAGATGAAAGAGGAGAATTTTGCAAAAAATGCTGACTATATATGGCCTAAGGTGGATTTTTGTATTAGTCCTGCTGAAGGGGCTTTAGGAGGGATTGTCACTATGTGGAATAGTGCTAAAATCCAAGGTTCTCTTATCGCCCATCATAAGCACTTTTTGGTTACCAAATTTTCCATAAATTCCTTGAACTGGACATTGGTAAATGTTTATGCACCGAATAATAAAGCATTGAGATAAAAATTATGGATAGATTTGAGTAGCTACATGAATAATCCTCATAATTCTAAATGGATGTTAGCCAAAGATTTTAACACACCTTTATACCCTTTTGAAAAATAGGGTGGAATTATTGATTACTCAGACAACATGTTCGAGTTTGCTAAATTCATCAATGATTGGGGATTATTGGACATAGAGCTGCAGATTCAAAATTTTACTTGGACCAATAGAAGAAGAGGAGATCAAATGATTCAGGTTAAATTAGATAGATTTCTGATATCAAGCAACTAGAATGATTATCATAATATGCAAGCATAGGCTTTACCCAGAACCATGCCCGACCACTACCCGATTATCCTTAATTGGAGAAATGAAGGACATCACAGACCTCCTCCATTCCATTTTGAAGCTATGTGGATTAAACACAAAGGTTTTAGACAAATGGTGGCTCAATGGTGGAATATTCCCATTCAAGGTACTCCCATGTTTAGAATAGTCAAGAAACTTTAGCACATTAAACAAGAAGTTTATGGCTGGAATAGATACAGTTTTGGGCAAGTTTTCTAGCAGAAGAAAAATATAATGGGAAAAATCAAGGCTATTCAGCAATTAATTGATCAAGGGGATGAATCTAAGGGCACCTTAGAAGAAGAGAATAGTCTATCTTCAGAATGGAAGAATCTGATGGAAAGGGAAGAGGTTTTCTAGAAACAAAAATCCCGTGTTCAATGGCTCAAAGAGGGTGATAGGAACACTGCTTTTTTTCATCTCTCAGCTATGAAACATATAAAAACCAACTCAATAACTAAACTTATCTTGGATAATGGAGACATTATTACTAAGGATAACAAAATAGGGGAGCAATCCAGGGTGTTCTTTCAGAATCTGCTTACGGAAGAAAACAATAATGATAGAATTGATAGATCTATGAGTTAATTCATTGATAAAATCTCCTATTTGATAATAGAAGAAGAAAATCTAGAAATGTTAAAGCTTGTATATGATGAATAAGTACATGCTATTTTATTCTCCATGGGCACTTTTAAAGCCCCGAGTCTTTATGGCTTTCCTCCTATATTCTTTCAGGAATATTGGGACATTGTTGGAGCAGACCTCATGGCTGCAGTTCATGCTTTTTTCAGATCTAGAAAACTTTTGAAACAATTCAATAATACCTTCATTGTACTTGTTCCTAAAAAATCTCAATCTTTACACCTTGTTGATTTTAGACCCATTAGCTTATGCAACACTGTGTATAAGATATGTACTAAACTGCTAGTTTTAAGAATTCAACCCTTGCTTGACAAAATTATTTCTCTTGCTCAAAAAGGTTTCATCCTAGGCAGATAGATTCTTGATGTTGTGATCACCACACATGAGACTATCCACTCCATGGATAAGAGAAGAATCCCTAGGATGGCCCTCAAGCTTGATGTATCCAAAGCTTATGATAGAGTCTCATGGACTTTTCTATTCCAAGTGATTAGAAAATTTGGGTTTAATGATAAATTGTCTTGATTATTATGGAATGCAGTCTCTTCTGCTAAATTCTTAGTGCTAGTTAATGGTGTTCCTAGAGGGTTTTTCTCCTCCTTGAGAGGAATTTTTCAGGGAGACCCTCTCTCCCCATACCTATTCATCATTATGGTTGAGGCACTAGGAAGATACATACAAGCTGATATAGTTTCAAAAGAGCTAGTAGGCATCAAACCTACGTCTTCCCTTCATCCTATGGTTATACAATAGTTAGTGGATGATACCATCTTATTTGGTATCTCATTGGTGATTGAAGCTAAAATATGGAAGAATATACTTAATTATTATGCTAGAGACTCAGGACAAACAATAAATTTCCATAAAAGCAATGTGTACTTCTTCAACACTCTCAGAGAACTTAGACATATAATCATTGATATCTTAGATTATGCTGAGGCTGGCCTAGCAACTACCTACCTAGGTCTCCCACTCTTTGTCAAAGAGGTGTCTTCAGGTTTTTGGAATGGTATTGTGGAATGTACACAGAGGAAACTTCTTGGGTGGAAGGGGAAACTACTCAGTAGTGTGGGTAAGCTGCAACTTCTTTGGACATCCTTACAAGGTATTCCTACTTACTTCATGTCTATTTTTTAAATTCCTATGTATTTTGATGAAAATATGTAATAGATCTAAAGGAATTTTTTATGGATGGGAGTGGAAGACAAACAGAGAATGTCTTTAGTCAAATGGGGAAAAGTGTGTCTCCTAAAATCTCATGGTGGACTAAATATAAGATCCATCAGGAAAGTGAATAAAGCCCTCGTCTCAAAAGTTAGTTGGAATCTAATTCACAACAATAGTGAGTGGGGGGAAATAATGTATGCCAAATACATTCATAGCATTGATGATTCCAACTCTCTTCAATGGGCAGGATTACCCCAGGGGTCTGTGATATGGAATAAAATTCTAAAAAGTAGAAGTCTACTCAAATAGGGAATTAGGTGGAAGCTTGGAAATGGCCGATAGATTAATTTCTGGGAGGATAATTGGTTAAGGGACAAGCCTCTCATCTCCCAAGGAAACTATGGAGAAATTATAGGCCTAACTACTCAGTTCTTTGCTGATAGGGTTAGTGATTATATGGAAAATAACAATGGGATAAGGAGTTGGAAAAACCTTTTGGATTGTTGTGTGCACAAGACTGAGCTTATCCCAAAAATTTAGGAGATCCAATAATGTGTTCAGGAGATCAAAATCCCACTCTTCCCTTGGGAGGATGAGAAATACTGGTGGCCGGATAAGAATGGATCATTCTCTGTCAAATATGCCTATCATCTACTTACACCTGAAGCTCAAAATAAGGAGGTATGGAAAAAGGTTTGGAATCATAAACTCATTCCAAAGATTAACTTGTTTTGGTGGGTTGCTACCCATAACGAAATCCTTACTCAGGACAACATCCAAAATATGGGGTTTACTTTGGTCAATAGATGTTTTCTATGTGGTTCTAGAGAGGAATCAATTTCACACCTATTCATACACTGTGAGTTTACCTAGGATTTATGGGGCAAAATACTCAACAACCTTGGCATTTAATGGGTTTGAAATTCTAACCTTAAAGAAGTAATTCTCAGTTGGAACTCAACCTTCACACATCCCTGGATTAAGGAACTATGGAACCAAGCTCTACCATGCTTGAGCTGGACTTTATGGAAAGAGTGAAATCACAAAATTTTTAGGGACACTGCTATAAATCCTGCTCAGGTGTTTAACTCCTTTGCTAGGACCATCTTGGAAAGTTTTACAACAGCTCATATTCGTATTTTAGAGAAACCCCTATCTGAATTTGAAAGTCAAATTGCTACCAAATGGAAGGTTTTAAACCTTATCCCTGGGCATGATAATTCCAAAATTCTTCAGAGACTCCATACTAAATGGATACCACCTAAACCTAATTGGATGAAACTAAATTTTAATGGGGCATCCTAGTTGAGTGGTAAATCATGTGGAGGAGGAATAATAAGAAATAAAAAAGGAGGGATGTCTACTATCTATGCTGGTGGCATGGGTTGCCAGAGCAATAACTATGTTGAAGCTATGGCCTTACTTTGGGGATTGAAGTTAGCTATATCCCTAGGAATTAGAAATTTGAATATTCAGGGAGACTCTACATTGATCATAGATGTTGTTAATAAAGCGTCTAATGTTGGTATCCATCTAAAAGACATCATTACGGACATCCAGTTTCTTTTACAAAAGTTTTTCAAAGTTGAGATTACCCACACCTACAGAGAAGGTAACAGGGTCACTGATGCTTGTGCCAACCTTGGTCAGCAATTCTCAGGATAGAGGGTATGGCAACAAGGGGCTCATATACCCCCAGACATTAGAGAGGTCATTCATAAGGAGATGACAGAGCATGAATGATGCACATTAATGATGAAGATAGCTTTCGAAGGTGGTCCACGTGGAGAAGGCCATTGCGGATCATGGAAGCGGTGGGTAATCTAGGAAATGCTGACAATGCAGACAATGAGAATCTTAAGGATCTTGTTAATTCTATAGTTATGTAGTTTTGTCCTTTTTGACTCTGGTCTTTCCAGTGTTTTGTTTTTCTTCTGACTTTATTTCTTGGCTATGCCGTTGGTTTGGTGCTAGCATCTTTTTTTTGCTTGCCTTCCTGTCTTTTTTGACTATATAGGGTTCGGCCCCTGGTTTACTGCCTTAATTAATCAAAAACATCTACAACATGTCATAAATTTGGGTCATGACATCCTCTTCCTCTTAAATAGGAACCATCATAGTGATTAATAAAATAACCAAATGTAACATTGTTTGAAAAGATGTTCAACTTATCATGTCGTATTGTTTTCAAAAAACATTCTATGATCATGGGTATGTGATCATTTTAAGTTTTCATACATTAATAAATCATTCTTGGCAATTTTCATCAATTAACATCAAAATAGTGCCATGCTTGTTGCATACTTATGCACCCCATTACTCAAAACAAGAAAGATTACCTCATACTTACTTCTTGGTATATCATGTAGATATATCAAACCTCTATGGTGATAATATTCAGCATTCCCTTTCTAAAATTTTATTTAATACCGTTAAAAAACCACATATTTATTTAAATCATACTAAAATAATTTGTCTTTTCAGCTTAGGATTCGCTTTGTGACATAAAAATGAGTAAAATGGGGTGATGTGTGCAAATTTACCTAAATTATATCTTATAGATATATGAACTTGGGTGCATAAATTTTGTTTATGACTCATGTAAATTTTTTTAATTAGTATTTCATTAACTTCTTTTTTGTAATAGGCTCACCAACCCAAACATGTTCTAACCTTAGTAGAATTTATCAACAATTTATTGTTTTCAACAAAACATTTGTAAATTTACCAATTTATAGCCATTTATATAGATGTAACATTTATAGCATTTTATAATTTCAAGTGTTACAATTTCAGTCTTTAAACATTACCTTAACGTGCTTGTTGACTCAAGTGTTATTAATACTTCCAAGCATGGATTACAACCATTAGATTTGGCAAGGGTAAAAAAAACATTCATAAAATTTCAATTTAGTTATTAAACTTAGAATTATAAGTTTGAGTACAATTTTTTTTGGTGCTATTAGTTTTCTCATATTTTAAGGAGGTGTTACTATTCACAACCTCGTCATTTTAGGACAACAATTGTAATAATTAGATTTTCAAAAAAATCCTATATTTGAAGTGGAACTATTACATAATATGCATTATTTCTTGCACTTAATCACATCAACATTCATCACAAAAAGCCATTACCACCTTTTGTGCACATGAAGTCTAATGTAGATCAAATAATTTTTCTATTTGATTGATCTAAGTGAGTGGGTCCTTATCATCAAACTTGCACAATACTAGTTTCAGAAACATCTATTTTAAAATGTTATTGTGGGAGTAATTTTATGTATGGGGATAACCTAAAATAAGTGGTGGAGGATTATTTTGTGAGCGTTGAACCATAATATTGGTTAACTATCCAGTCATAATTTTTATTTGATTCTTCAAAAATTCAATGTTCCCTCTTACCCCAACAATGCCCCCTTTGAGTGCATCAAGATCATATTTCCACATCATGATTTTTATATCTGATTGAATTGGGGAACCACCTCAAAAACAGTAGATCATAATTTCCAAACTACGTGTCCTCCTTATAAGTGTTTTTCAAAGTTTCTTTCCCTTGCCCACAACTATGAGTGTTAAGACCATCCATGCGCAATCCCTAAGATGGAGGGGTTTGGCCCTAAAAAAATGTATTGATAGATTATACGGTTATGATCATCTCATTGATTTCTAACGACTATAATTTTCACAAGGGTGAAATTTTTTATAGACTTCTTGTTTCAAAAAAAATACTTCAAAAAATACTGTAGTGATGAAAAAAATAAATTATTCCTGGATTACAAATTATGTTTTTCATTTCTTCAGTGCTTAGGAGACCCATACCTTATTAAAGAAAACCCATAGGAACATGCCCAAATCAAAGCTATGATACCACTTGTAAAGAAATTACTTAGATATTTCACACAATGGAATATTAAATCACATAAATAAGACCAAAATAAGTAGATTCATAATAATAGTTGATAAAATATCATAGTTATTTATAAATATGATTGAACCACTTACATGGGCCAACCTCCATAATAATACAATTAGAGCAAAATTCATAATATGATGATTAATGTCTCACCACTAAATCCTATATATTATATTTAGCCATGATTATTCCATAGGTTGAACTTCCTAAGAACATACAAAAATGTGACAAGATAATATGAGAGGCTCTATAGTTTGGTACATCTATAAATAATTTTTAATTATGTATAATTATTTATTTTAAATATACACGATTATATTTTGATGATGGCTACCCAATTTCACAATTTTTTTTATGAATCACTATTTTACATAGTGATCTTAAGCTAAGAGTCAAGAACTGAGGGGTATCCAGGGCACGATCCCAATCTCATCCCTTTTTGCATATCAAATTTGCTAGCAGCAAGAATTAATCCTTGATAGGCTCTTTGTGAACCAAACAAATTTACCAATTAAATGAACAACCGTTCACATCACACAAAATAAAAACAAATTTAAGATGTGATTTTTTTAAAATAAAATATTCTCACGAAGACCCGTGGATATAGACACATAAAGTGTGATAAAGAAATGTGGGTTGGAAAAAAAAGTCTTGAAAGCGTATGACAAGTGCAAAAAAAAAATCATATGAAGGCTAAAAAATATTAATTTAATCAAATCATCTTATACTTTATTCCGCATCCTTGGATGCCTTGTAAAAAATAAAATTGACTTGATTGCGTTATTGCTGTTAGAAATGCCAGCAAATAAATGACGATGAAATTAGTAATAATCTTTCTCCATACAATTTGGCCTCTTAGATAATCTATTGACTTGATTTGGTGGAAGCTCTTTATTCTTTCACCAATTCTTGATGAGTGATGGTCAAATCACATGGCTATCCATTGAAATGTATGATCAAAAAATAAATGAAGATTGATCCAAAGACTTTGACATAATAGACCATATTAAGGGGCGAATTTAATATTAAATTTCTTTTGATAAAAAATTAATTTAAATTTTTCCATTAAAAAAAAGATTACCATGACTAAAACTCCAATTTTTTTTCCTAATCTCAAATAATAATTATTATTTTCTTATTTCCTCATATGTTATATTTTGTTTCTGACTTACACTATATATCTGTAATAATATGATGGATTTGATAGAAAATAAAAACATATAAAAATAGAAAATAGAACACATAGACTGGTACAACAATCATGGAACAAGATTTTTATTAATCTTCTTGAATCTTGCAGATCTTCTTGATCATGCTTATCTTGCTCAAATTACAATACTACCCCATGGGTGTATTAAATATATTTGAAAGCAAACAATAATTAGAAAAGCAAACTAAAGACTAATTTTAGTCTTTACATGCAAACGGCTTGAACTAACTGTTTGTTAACTAACTGATAGTTAACTATTGTGCATGCATGAGAAGTAAGTGGAACTAGTAGTTTTGGAGAAATTAACTCTAGTTGACTTCAATTTATAACACTCCCCATTAATTTCTACCACTAACTACTTCAGCATTTACAATGCCTAACCAATTTACCATTCTTGCCACAGCTACGTTGTTAGTAGCTGCCATTGATGGCATACATCTCTTCACTCATTATGTCTACCAGCTTTAGCTAGGATGCTTTTCTTTTGTAGAATACACTGCCTCTCATGTGGAATACACCACCTTGCAAAATACATCGCCTTATATGTGGAATACACCACCTTGATATAACCTAGATTGAGGCTATGAATAAATACAATTGCTCAATGAGCATTCACTCAGCATTTAAGATAGAGGAGTAGCCTGCCAAAAGGCTATCAATGGACATGCTTATGTCCAACACTGCAAGCTTCTTGTTTCCTTACCCTTCTTTCACCTAATGCTTAACTGCTCAAGTTTCCTCCCATGACTCTATTGGGTTCTTTCCACGTTGGTCTAGATTTGCCAATGATCACCCTTATCTTCAAACACTTTGATAGCTTCACTCACAATTAAACACAAACACTTTCACAACTTCACTCATTGTTTAACACACACACTTTCATAGCTTCACTCGTTGTTCAACACACACACTTTCACAGCTTCACTCACTATGTAGCACAAGCTTTGTGGAGCTCATCTTTTCAAACATGACATTGTGGCTTTCAATGCTATAATTTGAAGACAATGAATGATTGCATTTCTCACCTCTACCACTTGATTATTCTTTACCAAACTTGATTGTCTCCTTCATGACATAAAAAAAACTATTATCAGGGGTCTATGTCCCATGCATCAGAATGGCTTCTCTTTTTCCAATGTTCAAATGTCAATGAGCTACAGGTCTTTCATTTTCAACTCAAAAATACATTCTTTCTTAGACAAATAGACTTTCACTGAGAATTGGTTGGCTCTTCTTTCTTCAGTTGGCCTTGCCAGACCTGTGGGTTGGCCCTCCAAACTGGGTCTCCTCTCATGATTTCCTCCTTTCAATGGAGCTCTATTGGTTGTGCCTCTCTTTTACTTGGCTCCTGTGCTCTTATCACGCCTCTAGCCTAGGTGCTTCCTTCAATGAATTAATCCACATCGATGCTTCTACTACTACAGCTCGAGGCTTCTACTAGATACCCTCTTTTCTTCACGTGGTTCTCCAACCATTTCAAATAGCTTCATTCTTTTCCTTTAATTATGTCATACAAAGCATTCTAACCATTCTTCTTCACATGGTTAACACATCAGTAACCACATCTTTTGCAGATTGCTCTTGCTCACGAGGTGATTTGACCTCATCTTGACCTGAACGTAACTATTGAAATACATGAGCTATGGCATCGATTGGTATTCAATATATGGTCTTTTCACTTCTTCACAGTGATTTGTCTTGCTTCTCAATGGTTTTGTTTACCATTTCACCATCCTGACTTGCAAAAATAAGAGGATTTCACTTAGAATGCTATGGCACTCACAAAATAGCTACAAAATCCATTTATACAACTTATATTCCAACTTTTGTGGGAAGTAGCAGATGAATCTCATTAACCTTGCATTGGGTGCGTCAACAGTTGCACATACCCGTGTCCATGAATACCACTACCTGATGCCTTCCTCTGCCCTTGTCTTTCTCTGGTTGGGCATCTGTCATGTTTTGAGGGTTGTGAGTGCACTCCACCAAGGCCGTCACGAACAAGTTGTTGGTTCATTTCTTGGCTCATTGTAGCCTGCACCGAGTGGAGCAATGCTACCAATCGGATGAAGGTGGCAGCAGGTGCTCCACCTCTACCTCTAGCTCACTCTCCAATGCTTTAGAGTCTACAGCAAACTCCTATGCACCTTATCTTCTCTCCTTGGCTACACTATAGATCTTCAACCCTTTTTGGACTGTTGTCTTATTGATCTCCTAACAGCACTTCTGGCTGTCTCTTTGCATCCCTCAGCTTCACACCTACACTCTTTCCCATGATCTCTAGCCATTTATTTGTTCTTGAGCAGCTGCGCTTCTATATGCAGGCTGCTCTTTTTTGAATACTTAGCAGCTGCTGCTGCTTCTCCCACAAACTACCTATCTCAGCAGGGTCTTTCACTGGCTGCATTCATTGGCAGCACTTCACCTTCCAAGGCCAAAGTGTTAAGCTAGCTCTGAACCTTCTTCTACGTTGATTTATAGGGTCTATAATTTTTTTGCAACTTCCCAGGATTCTCTCCATGGGCTCTGATATCATTTGATAGAAAATAAAAACATATAAAAATAGAAAATAGAACACACAGATTGCTACAGCAATCATGGAATAAGATTTTTATTAATCTTCTTGAATCTTTTAGATATTCTTGATCTTTCTTATCTTGCTCAAATTACAATACTGCGCCATGGGTCTATTAAATAGATTTAAAAGCAAACGATAATTAGAAAAGCAAATTGAAGACTAATTTTCGTCTTTACATACAAACGGCTTGAACTAAATTTTTGTTAACTAACTGATAGTTAATTGTTGTGCATGCATGAGAAGTAAGTGGACTATTAGTTTTGGAGAAATAAACTCCAATTGACTTCAGTTTCTAACAGGATTTTTCTACTCCTAACTTGTTGTGGAAAATAATTTTGGTCTTAATGTTCACTCTAGCTTGCCGTGTAAAAACAAAATAGATTTTAATTAAATTGACATTAGTGTGCACACTTCTTCCTCTGTTTATTGATTTTAATTCATATCATTCGAGTCTATATTCCATGTCCCCACATCTAACCAATTATTGTCTTTTAAAAAATTAAATTATAAAGACTGAAAAGAAAAAGTCTTTCAAATATTCTGACGTATTAAAGTGAAAAAATAAGAACTACATGATGACTGAAAAAGATTCATTTAATTGAATTGACTTAATCTACTATTACCTTGCAAATATAAAATTGACTTGACTTCATTGTTGCCTATTGAAATGTTTCCCAAATAAATGTATGGTCAAGAAAGTAATGATTATTTTTTGTTGATAACTGATGTTGATCGTTCCCATCCAGAGAGGCGTATAGCATGTAAGGAGTTAGAATTATTTCCCCACCTCTATGCAGAATTTAGAGAGTTAGTTTTAATTATAGTTTGCTAGTTTAAGTTTCAATTAATATATTTTTAGAAAAAATAAAATCTTACAAAAGTTAGAGTTAGCTTCAGTTGATATTACATGCAAATTTTTATTTAGATAAATTTAGAATATTTTATTTTATTAATTAGAAAATCATATTCATATGCAATTTTATTAATACATTGTAATTGATCTTTATTTTTAAAGAGAAGGAGAATGATTCAAATAATTTGATTAAGTATTTTTATTTTGGCAATTCTTATTTCTTTAATATTTCTTATTCATTTCTTCTATGTTATGACTATTACATATATTTGGCTATGGGTTTCTAGCTTCTTCCTAGTTGTGGTTTATTTTTATATATTTAAAATTCTAAATTTGGTACCAGAGTCAGTATTTTCTTTTGAATTAAATATTTAGTGGTGAGAATTTTGCTAAAGGTTTATCATGTCAAATTCTAACTCCTTTCCCATTCCAAAATTTGATGGAAATGAGTATGATTATTGGTGCATCAAAATGATGACTTTTTTGATAGAAAAAGATTTATGGGAGATTATAGAATCAGGTTATATAGAGCCAACTGATTGAAATGCCCTCACGACCAATGATAAAATATCTAAGAAGGAGGCTAAGAATAAGAATGCTCAAGCCTTGTTTCATATTCAAATAGCTCTAGATAAGAGCCTATTTTCAAAAAATTTTGGAGAAAATATACCTGAGGAAACTTGGAAGACTCTAAAAGAAGCTTACCAAGGTAGTGATCATGTCAAAGTTGTCAAGTTATGGACATTGAAGAGAGAATTTGAAGATGAAAGTGTGAGTACCTATTATGTTAGAGTAAAAGATGTCGTCAATAAGATGGCTAGACTTGGTGAAATTTGGAATAATGAGGTTGTGATAAAAAAAAGGTGTTGAGAACTCTCACACAAAGGTGGAACCATGCTGTCTTAATCATAAAAGAAATCAAGAATTTGTCTACCCTTCAATTTGATCATCTAGTTGGATCTTTGATATCTCATTAAGAAAGATTGAGAGATTAATTTGGAGATAGTGATGAGAAAGCCTTTTCCTCCAAATTACAAATCATAAAGAGTGAACATACCAATAATAGCATAAAAATAATCAAGGCCAGGGTAGAGGTCAAACTCAGAATTACTCAAAATCAAATAGAGGTAGAGGTGGTTCATAAAGAAGAGTTCCTTTCAGACGAAGAGGTAGAGGCAGATTTGCTAAAAGAAATGTCCAGTGTTATCATTGTAATAGGTATGACCACTTTGAAAAAAGAGTGCAGATTAAAAGAAGGTAATAATGGTAAAAGTGTTCATTATGCTAAAGAGGGTGATGAAAATCCTCCAGATCATTTATTTTTATCCTATGCCAATGCTGAAAATAATAGTAAATATGTTTGGTATTTAGATACTAGATGTTCTAACCATATTTCATGAAATGAGAAGTTTTCAACAATGGATGAAATTTTCAAATCCAAGATCCAACTTGGTGATGAAAAATCATTGGAGGTTACTGCAAAAGGAGCTATGGAAGTTCATAAAAAATAAGGTATGACGAGTGTTAAGGACATTTATTACACTTCACAATTAAACCATAATCTATTGAGTGTTGGGCAATTATGTGAGAAAAATTATAAGGTGGTGTTTGAAAATCAGAAATGTATAATTTATGATAAGAATCAAGGCAATAGGGTGGTTACATTTGTGCCTATGACAAAGAATACGATGTTCCCATTAAACTTTGGTGAACATAACAACAGCCTTGCCAATATGGCATATGAGGATACAAGTTGGTTGTAGCATCTCAGGTATGGGTATTTAAATTTTCATAGTTTAAAGATTCTAACATCAAAATCACTAGTTTCTAGTTTGCCTAAGGTTGAAGAGCACAAGGAATTTTATGAAAGATGTGCTAAAGGAAAACATGTAAGAGAGAAATTTCCAAAAGGTAATGCATGGAGGGCTCATTATCCACTCCAGTTGTTCATTTAGACATTTGTGGTCCTATGTAGATAAATATTTTGTGTAAGTCATCATATTTCATTAATTTTATTAATGATTACTCATGATAGTGTTGGGTTTATTTTTTGAAGACTAAAGGTGAAGCTCTTGAGAAATTCAAGAGGTTTAGAGCTCTTGTGGAAAATGAAAAAGAGTGAAAAATCAAATGCTTAAAGAATGATCATAGAGGATAATTTTGTTTAAAATCCTTTCAATGTCATTGTGATATGTATGGCATCAGAAGACAACTCGCCACTACATATATACCTCAATAAAATGGTCTAGCTAAAAGGAAGAATCATAAAGTGGTAGAGATGGCATGGAGTATGCTACAAATAAATAGATTAAGTAATTCATTTTGGGGAGATGTATTTGCTATAGTAGTATATATTCTTAATTGGAGTCCAAATAGTGCACTTGATAGGATGATTCCATATGAAACCTAGTATGAGAAAAAGTCAAATGTTAATTATTTCAAAGTTTTTGGTTGTTTAGCCTATGTTCATGTTCTTGATCAAAAGAGATAAAAGTTAGATCCCAAAAGTGAGTCATATATTTTTTTTTAGCTATAGTGAGGAATGTAAGGCTTACAAGTTATATAATCCTCTCACTAATAGGCTTATTGTGTCAAGAGATGTGATTTTTGATGAAGGGGGAGTTTATGGTCATCAAAAAGGCCATATGGAGAAGTCAAAATCTATTTTAAATAATGTTATTATGGATGATATTGATCATGTGCATTCCACTAATATTTCTATTTCAAGTGTTATAAATCTACCAAATAGCCCCTCATCTAGTTGTTCAATTCTAAGTGTAAGTCCAGAATCAAGTCCTAGTTCTACAAGGAAGGTAAGAAGATTAAGTGACATCTATCAAAGGAGTAAAAATAAAGAACATGAAGTAAATCCAAGAGTTGAGATAGTGAATTCTGCTTTACTTACCAAGGCTGATTTTGAACCATCATGTTTTGAAGATGCACGTACTAATGAGGTTTGGATGCAGGCAATGTAAGAAGAGATGGATTTTATTCAAATGAATGAAACTTGGGAGCTTACAAATTTTCCACATGATAAGAATAATATTAGCACCAAATGGGTCTACAAGACTAAGTCTAATAATGATGGAAGTGTTGAAAGGCATAAGGCAAGATTAGTTGCTAAAGGCTTCACACCAAAGTATGGCAGTGATTATGAAGAGACATTTACACTAGTAGCAAAAAAGAGACCATTAGAATGCTGATTTAATTATCAATTCAAAATAATCGGAGAATCCATCATATGGATGTGAAAAGTTCCTTCTTGAATGGGTACTTAGAAAAAATATATGTGGATCAACCACAAGGTTTTGAAGTGCAAGGTAAATAAAATCATGTCTACAGGTTGAAGAAGGCTTTGTATGGCCTCAATCAAGCACCAAGAGCATGGTATGCTAGGATTGATGGAATTTTTAAGAGAATGGCTTGCAAAGAACTAAGAGTGAACTACCCATTACTACAAACAAGAAGGTAATGATATTCTTATTTTAAGTTTGTATGTTGATGACTTGTTTTATATGGGTAGTAGTTCTAAGATGAAGAATGAATTCAAAGTTGTTATGATGAATGAATTTGAGATAAAATATTTAGGTCTCATGAAACATTTTCTAGGAATAGAGATTTATCAAAGTGAGAATGAAATTTTTATTTGTCAAACAATGTATGCCAAAGATACATTGAAGAAATTTGATATGGTCGATTGTAAACTCCAGTTGTTTATGGAGTTATGTTGTGTAGAGATGATGGTGCTAAAATAGTTTATGAGACAACTTATAGGAGAATTTTTGGAAGCTTGATGTTTCTAACTCACACAAAACCCGATATTGCTTATTCAGTTTTACATTTTTCAAGGTACATGATAGACCCATCTGAAATACATATGAAGGAAGCTAGGATAATTTGAGGTATGTGAGAAGCACTCTAGATTTTGGTATTCATTACTACACTTATAAAAGGTTCAATCTTGTTGGTTTTAGTGATTCTGATTGGGGAGTAGTTTGGATGGCCAAAAGACTACATCTGGTAATTATTTTTCTTTTGGTTTTAATTTGATTACTTGGAGCTCAAAGAAGAAAAGTATAGTTGCCCTTTCTTCTACATAAGTAGAGTATGTTGTATTCACTTCAACAGGGACACAAACATTATGGCTTAGAAAACTTCTTGAAGAAATTAGAGAGATACAAATTCAGCTCATAGTAATTTTTTGTGATAATATTAGTGCCATCAAATTGGCCAAAAGTCTAGTCTATTATAACTGGACAAAACATTTTGATTTAAATCATCATTTTATCTGAGATTTTGTGTAGAATAAGGCAATAGAATTGAAACACATCAACACTAAAGAACAATTGGTAGATATCTTTACTAACACAGTTGTAAAGGATCAATTTTTAGTACTCAAAGATCAGATTGTGATCCCTCTTAGCATCAAGGGGGAGTATGTTGATAACTGATGTTGATCATTCCCATTTGGAGAGGCATATATCATGCAAGGAGTTAACATTGTTTCCCCACCTCTATGTAGAATTTAGATAGTCATTTTTATTTTTGGTTTTATAGTTTAAGTTTTAGTTAACATATTGTTAGAAAAAAAAAGCCTTGGAAAATCTAGAGTTAGCTTTAGTTGATATGACATGCAAATTGTTATTTAGATAAATTTAAAATATTTTATTTATTAGTTAAAAAATCATGTTCATATATAATTCTATTAATACATTGTAATTGATCTTTATTTTCAAAGAGAAGGAGAATGACTCAAACAATTTAAAGAATATTTTTATTTTGGTAATTCTTATTTCTTCTATATTTGTTTTGCATTTCTTCTATGTTATGAATATTACATATATCTGGCTATGATTTTTGGGTTCTTCATGTCTGTGGTTTATTTGTATATATTTAAAATTCTACATTTTTTTTGTAGAATTTGGTACCAATGATTTTATTAATATGACTTGGCGGAAGCTCTTCATTATTTCTCAAATTTTTACACCTACCAATTCTTAATGGGTGATGGCTAAGCCATGATGCTGTCAATTGAAATTTCCTCAAAAAAATATAAGGGAAAAAAATAAATAAGATTGATTTACAGACTTGACTTAGTAGACTATATTATTTCTGCATTGAATTTTCTCAATTCTTTAAATGTATGATAGTCAAGCTCTATAGCTAAAAATTGAAATGTTGGACTTTACATTAAAATGAAGTACATATGTTTATAAACATTTAATTATCTATAATTAGATGTGAAATCATATACAAGAAAAACACAATTAATCTAAATCCATATTAATAAATGGCTAGGAAATGGTTAGCAAAGTATTGTTGATTTTAGGGACATCAAAAAATAATTATTAAAATATTGAACTATAACAACATTATTTAAGGTTTTGTGGAAAGACAACAAGAATTTTAAAAACTTGTTATAAACAGATGACCTTAAAATTATATACTACACACTCTTGAGCCTTAAAACTATAGACGCCACATATTTTTTGAAATGATAGGTAAGAAACTATATTTTTAACAACCATATTCATCAGGTTTGGAGCTTCCAAAACCTCAGTTAGTATTCTAAATGCATTGATTATTATGAAATTAATTTTTTTTTTTCATGACTAGATAGGCTAGTTTAATGTAACTAGTAGTTGCCTCAGGGTTGCAAGGAATGCTTAAAGAATTATATATTTGATTTTCCCAATTTTTATGGTAAGTCAAAAATTATCACATTTGTAGAGCTGGCAATTAAATCTAGCACCTCATTATTTATTGTGTAGCTCTAAAGAGTGAATTGAAACTGTGCAAGTCTTTTGGTTCAACCCCATTAACCATATAATCCTTGTCTAATGGTTTGTGTGATCCCTAAGCAGTCAATGAAATCTATCGGCCAAACATTCATCAAAGACCAACTAAAATTCTTGGAATTTTCACCTCTCTAATATTTTTTTACGTGTATGCACAATTGTTGGTGTAATTGAATTAGAGTCACTCATGCCATTGAAGTATTTATAGTGCTCATCCACTAATATTATAGCTTCATGATAATAAAACATAAGCAAAGCTTATGTGGTAAAGGTTTGTTCTATTTGGTTCATTATCTCAAAGAGTTTGAAAGCATCCTTGCAAAACCAAAATTCTTTCAGACACCTTGTAATTTGTGGACCCCTTTGCAATGGGTGTAGGGCATGTAAATTCATTGCACCCATGCTACCTTAAATTTGAGTTTGGTGTGGAATACACCCCCTGGCATATGACATCACCTAAAATAAATTATCATTACCACTCACCATAACTACCTAGGGCATGTTGTAATTATACTTATGAAGACAAGGTCCAATTATACCCAACTTTTCTTCTACGAATATGATCATTAGTAGTGCTCCTAATGCGAATAATGTTTTAGGAGAAACAACATGAAAAATTACTAAAACAACATGACGGGGTCTTTGTATAATCCAAAGGTCTTCATAAGAATTAAACAATAAATATATTTTAGTATAATTTTATCATATGATAAATATAAATATAGAAGTATATTATTTTAAAAAACAGTTTTTTTATATAAATACTAGCACTTGCCCTGATGGTGCAAGAAATTTTAGAAGAAATGTATATTTAATTTTCATGATTTTTAGTAAGTGTTTTCTTTTCATTTATGGATTATATTCCATTTGTATGTGTAAGATGTGGTCACACCCTACTAATTGAGAATTAAACCTACTAACTCTCTCCACCACCTGGGATCGATCATTAGTCACCCACATTTTCTCCCAATTGGTGACTCCTCTATCACAACATTCACATTATTTCATGAATGATGTCCCATTGTGCACCCATGTGGCATACACTTTACAAAATATTTGGTACACACATCAACCATAATGAAAGCAATAAGATAGACTTTAGAAACCCAATTTATTAGCCCACATCAAAATAATTTCATTATTAATTTGATTCACACATCGAACTTAGATTCCTTTCATAACTGAAGTTGGGGCATGTGTATGATATGTACAGTATCACCTAGAATACCTTGTCACTTACCCTTACCACTACCTAAGTCATTTTAAAATCTTACATCACTTTCAATTTTTCTATGGTATTGCCCTTTATTCTATGTGTATGATTATGGTGTCAATGTATTGGTAGTTTAAATGAACATAAACTATAATATACACTCTGAAACCTTAATATCTTGCCTCTATAGCAGTGGCATTGTAGTTCTAATTTTAGTTGCACATCAAATGTGGAACCTTTTTCTATTTCAAATCATACTCATGTCTTCCTCATCGACCCTTAACAATAGCAAATATCCAATCAAATAATCCAAAACTATATCCTAATGCATGAGAATTAAACATACCAACCCTAATTGACACCTACAACTGATCGCTAATCGACAACCTTTTATATCAATGTGTACTCTTGCACCAAAACATTTGCATTGTATGACTAATGCTACCCCTTATGCATACACATGGCATGAAATTTAAAAACATTTGGATACTCACTTCAACCTCAATAAAACCAATAAGACTAACTCTATAACTTCAATATATTGCCCACAAATCAACAACATTGCATTATTTCTTTGATCTACACATTAGACATGGATTCCTTTCATAATTAAAAAAAAATCAATGAATAAAATATGCCACCACCCTACAAGCTACAAGCCCCTTTACAATGGATGTAGGTCATGTATATCCAATAATTGCATTGAAGTTAGGGTATATTTATCATATGAGCCTTATGGTGTATGATATAACTTGAAATACCGTATCATTTCTTCTCATCATCAATGGTATGTAATTTTTGTAGGTGTCAATATATCAATATATCATACAAAAACATAAGCTACAATATAAACTTTGGTGATATGGGGCTAGTGATAAAAGTATAATTAATATCTATATTAAAATAATATAATATATTATAACATATATAATTATGTATGTATAAATAATAATATAATATAATATATATTATTACTATTAATATGTAATATTAATTTATATATTAATAATATATTTATTAATATAATATGAACTCCTTTTGTAATGGCTGACTGCTACCACCAATTTTATTTTCTACCAAATTTGTATTCTATTTTCTAATCTAATCTTTATTCTAATCTATAGTAAGGAAAAAACCCAACCCCAAATGTTTTATTTTTGTTTTTCCAGTACCATGCATTGCATTTCATTACATTACATGCAATGTATGATGAAACAAACTTAGTCACACCTTCCTTATAGTGGTTCATTTATTAGTTATTTACTTATTACTCATAGTTACATTTTTATTTATTCCTTTTACTAATATAGTAAGTACCTATATTTCCCTTGTATATATTTGTTTTGTAATTTTGGATATAGAGTTATAATTACTTTTTTTCTCTGTTATAAAACAACACCTTAAATGATTGATTCACTGCTACTTTGTAGTTTGATTCCTCATTTGATTTTGCATTCAATTCCTCATCACCAATAATTTTTGTTTACTATTTTTAGGCCACTAGTCATTTCAACATCAATTCACTGCCATTTGACCATGAAAACCACTCTTGAAACTATTGAGCATCTACAAAATAATGAGGGAAATATTCCCTGTTGCCATCTCAATGTAATACCTTCAACACATATAATTATGAAGATAATATTATATAATATATATTATAACATTTATATCATGACATTTATTGGTTGTATGATCTAGAACACATGTTTTTAATTCTATTGTATTTTAATTATAAATAATTAAAGTTTATTTAAAATAAAATTTAATTGTCTAAATTTAATTTTATAGCAATATAAATTTATGATATAAATAAAAAATGTAAAATATAGATCAATGAGAAATGAAAAATTAAATACCAAAAAAAAGATATTCATACAAAATTAGAGGAGGCCAACTACCTTACATGGTAGCTCTAGTTAGGCCACATATTAGTTGACTACTTTTTTATATTAGCATATGACACATAAGAGGCCTAAAAAATGGCATGCAATCTACACCAATGGAAGAGGAGGAGGAGGAGGAGGAGGAGGAGGAGGAGGAGGAGGAGGAGGCGGAGGAGGAGGAGGAGGAGGAAGAGGAGGAGGAGGAGGATGAGGAGGAGGAGGAGGAGGAAGAAGAAGAAGAAGAAGGAAGAGGAAGAGAAAGAGGAGGAGGAAGAGGAGGAGGAGGAGGAGGAGGAAGAGGAGGAGGTGGTGGTGGAGGAGGAAGAGGTGGAGGTGGAGGTGGAGGTGGAGGAGGAGGAGGAGGAGGAGGTGGAGGTGGAGGTGGATTTGGAGGTGGAGGAAGAGGAGGAGGAGGAAGAGGAGGAAGATGAAGAGGAGGAGGATGAGGATGATGAGGAAGATGAAGAGGAAGAGGAAGAGGAAGAGGAGGAGGAGGAGGAGGAGGAGGAGGAGGAGGAGGAGGAGGAGGAGGAGGAAGAAAAAGGAAAATAGGGGGACACAATTAAAAATGACCAAAAATATGTTAATAACACCTAATTTAGACCAATTCTTAACAAACACATAAATAATATAGATTAATGTAATTTTATGACTATAAATATCTAGGGGCCATTTTTAAGTTTATATAAAATGCTCGCTTTGATGTGTATCTGACAATTTACATATAAATTTAAACACATGAAAGAAGTGCATATAGGATTTTTTCCTTCATTCTCCTATGCAAAACTCAAATTCACCTATAAATTTTATGAAACTATATTTTTAAATAATTATAGGATTTTGTGATTCTTTGACTTTGTTAAGATTTTGTAATTGTCTTGTTTTGTATGTATTAAATACATATTCATTATGTATAAAACCATTAAACCATATATAAGAAAAAAATCTTAACAAAATCAAACCATCACAAAATCTCCCCTGAAAATATTTTTAAATAAAAAAACCAAACATTTTATTTGATTTAATGTAAAAGAAAATCATTTGAGAGGGAACATAACAACCATGGGTTTAGATTCTCCTTTAATTGGTATTTGAAGCTTATTATCCAAACTATACTTGTAATTTATGATATATGTAAACCAATTTTTTCTTCCTTCGCTCACATGCTTCCCTTTTAAATTAAACATCACTCATATGGGATTTTCTATGAGTATTTTTGTAGATTTTATCTAAGCCCAAATAACTGATAAGCCAATTATAACAAAATAACAAAATAATAGTAAATTAAAACAAAACACTTACAACAGAGACAAGCCAAAAATATGCAATAATACTCTGTATTATTTTTGATATATCTGTTACAATTTTTTTAAGTCATACAATTGTAAGGATGCAACCAGCTAAATAACATGGAGCACTTGACTTAGAGGGGTTTAACTAGTTGTTCAATCAACATTCTAAAAAAAGTTTTAAACATGCATTTCTTCATGCATTATTGGCTGCGCTAATACACTACAAGTTAAAACAATGTTTAACAAATAATTTCAAAAAAAAAAACTAGAAATAGAAGAGGCCCATGCATAGATGAGGACTACATTCAACATATGGGGATAGCATGTGGTGAGGAAAATATGCATCGGTGAGGACAACATGCATCAGTTATCAACATACTCCCCCTTGATGCTAAGAGGGCTCACAATCTGATCTCTAAGTGTCAAAAACTAATCTGTTGTAACTACTTTCATGAAGATATCTACCAACTGTTCTTTAGTGTTGATTTATTTCAGTTCTACTACCTTCATCTACACTAAATCTTAGATAAAATGATGCTTTAAATCAAAATGTTTTGTCCTGGTGTGATGGACTGGATTCTTGGCCAATTTAATAGCACTAATGTTATCACAAAAAATAACTATGGGCTGAACTTGAATCTCTCTAATTTCTTCAAGAAGTTTTCTAAGGCATAATGCTTGTGTACTTGTTGAAGTGAATGCAACATACTCTACTTCTTTAGAAGAAAGGGTAACTATACTTTGCTTCTTTGAGCTCTAAGTAATCAAACCAGAACCAAAAGAAAAACAATTCCCAGATGTTGAATTTTGGTCATCCAAACTACCTCCCCAATCAGAATCACTAAATCCAACAAGATTGAACCTTTTAGAATTGTAGTAATGAATACCAAAATCTAGAGTGCCTTTCACATACCTCAAAATTCTCTTGGCTGCCTTCATATGTATTTTTGATGGCTCTGTCATGTTCCTTGAAATAAGTGAAATTAAATAATAAATATCAGGTCTTGTGTGAGTTAGAAGCATTAAACTTCCAACAATACTTCTATAGCTTGTCTCATCAACTCTTTCAGCACCATCATCTCTACACAACACAACTCCATGAGAAACTGGAGTGGAGACTGGTTTACTATCAAGTTTTTTCAACATATCTTTAGCATACTTTGTTTGACAAATGAAAATTATATTCTTCCTTTGATAAACCTCCATTCCTAAAAAATATTTCATAAGGCCTAAATCTTTCATCTCAAATTCATTCATCATGAAAACTTTGAATTCATCCTACATCATAAAACTGCTACCCATATACAACAAGTCATCAACATAAAAACTTACAATCAAAATATCATTACTTTCTTGTTTGTATTAAAGTGTAGGTTCACTCTTACTTGTTTGAAAGCCATTCTCTTGAAAATATCCATCAATCTTAGCATACCATGCTCTTGGTGCTTGTTTTAGGCCACACAAGGCCTTCTTTAACTTGTATACATGATTTTATTTTCCTTTCACTTCAGAACCTTGTGGCTGTTCCACATATACTTCTTCTTCTAAGTACCCATTCAAGAAGGCACTTTTCACATCCATATGATGGATCCTCAAATTATTTTGAGCTTCTAATGAAATCAGCATTCTAATGGTATCTTGTATTGTTACTGGTGCAAATGTCTCTTCATAATCAATGCCATACTTTTGTGTGAAGCCTTTAGCAACTAATCTTTCCATATGACTTTCAACACTTCCATCACTGTTTCACTTGGTCTTGTAGACCCATTTGGTGCCAATCTTCTTCTTGTCATGTGGAAGATTTATAAGCTCCCAAGTGTCATTCCTATGAATAGAATCCATCTCTTCTTCAATTGCTTGCATCCAAACCTCATTGGTATATGCATCTTCAAAACATGATGGTTCAAAAACAGCCTTGGTAAGTAAAGCAAAATTCAGTGTCTCACCTCTTAGATTTTCTTCATGTGCTTGATTTGAACTCCTTTAATAAATGTCACTCAATCTTCTTACCTTCCTTTTAGAACTAGGACTTGAATATGGACTTACAATTGGAATTGAACAACTAGATGAGAGGTTACTTGTTGGTTTTGTAGCACTTAGAATAGAAATATCAGTGGGCTGCCCATGATCAATACCATCCATAATAACTTTATTTACAATAGATTTTGACTTCTCCATATGGCCTTTTTGATGACCATAAACTCCCCCTTCATCAAAAATCACATCTCTTGACACAATAAACTTATTAGTGAGAGGATTATATAACCTGTAAGCCTTACTTTCCTCACTATATCCAATAAAAATACATGACTCACTTTTGGGATCTAACTTTTTCCTCTTTTGATCAGGAACATGAACATAGGCTAAGCAACCAAAAACTTTGAAATAATTAACATTTGGATTTTTCTCATACCAGGCTTCATACAAAGTCATCCTGTCAAGTGCACTAGTGGGACTCTGATTGAGAATATATACTGCTATAACAACTGCATCTCCCCAAAAAGAATTACTTAATTCCTTTGTTTGTAGCATGCTTTGTGCCATCTCCACCACTGTACAATTCTTCCTTTTAGCTACACCATTTTGTTGAGGTGTGTATGCAGTGGTGAGTTGTATTCTAATGCCATGCATATCACAATAACCTTGAAAGGCTTTTGAACAAAATTCTCCTCCATGATCAGTCCTTAAGCATTTGATTTTTCACCCTTTGTCATTTTCTACAAGGGCTCTAAAGCTCTTGAATGTCTCAAGAGCTTCACCTTTTGTCTTCAAAAAATAAACCCAAAACTATCGTGAGTAATCATCAATAAAAGTAATTAAATATGATGACTTACCCAAACTCTTTGTCTGCATAGGACCACAAATGTCTGAATGAACTAACTGGAGTGGATAATGGGTCCTCAATGCATTGCCTTTTGGAAATTTCTCTCTTCCATGTTTTCCTCTAGCACATCCTTCACAAACTTCCTTGTGTTCTTCAACCTTAGGCAAACCATAAACTAATGCTTTTGATTTTAAAATCTTCAAACTATGAAAATTTAAATGCCCATACCTGAGATGCCACAACCAACTTGTATCCCCATATGCCATATTGATAAGGTTCTTCTTATGTTCACCAAAATTCAATGGAAACATCCTATTCTTTGTCATAGGCACAACTGTTACCACCCTATTTCCTTGATTCTTATCATAAGTTATACATTGTTGATTTTCAAATACAACTTTATAATTCTTCTCACATAATTGTCTAATACTCAACAAGTTATGCTTTAAATTTTGAGTGTAATAAATGTCTTTAACACTCTTCATACCTTCTTTTGTATGGACTTCAATAGCTCCTTTTGCAGCAACCTCCAATGATTTGTTATCACTAAGTTTGATCTTGGATTTAAAACTTTCATCCATTATAGAAAAACGTTTTTCATTCCCTGACATGTGGTTAGAACATCCAAAATATAAATACCGAACTTCTTTAGAAATATTTTCATCTTTGTCATAGGATAAAAATAAATTATCTGGAGGATTCTCATCACCTTCTTCAGCATAATGAACGGTTTTACCATTATTACCTTCTTTTAATCTACACTCATAATTACAGTGGCCATACATGTAACAATGATAACATTGGATATTTCCTTTATCAAATCGGCCTCTACCTCATCCTTTGAAACCACCTCTTCCTCAAAAACCACCTCTACCTCTATTTCCTCTTGAGTAATTCTGATTTTGACCTCTACCTTGGCCTTGATAACTTTTGATGCTACTATTGGCATCTTCATTCTTTGTGATTTGTAATTTGGAGGAAAAAAATTTCTCATCACTTTCTCCAAATGAATCTCTCAATCTTTCTTCATGAGACATCAAAGATCCAACTAGATGATCAAATTGAAGGGTAGACAAATTATTACTTTCTTCTATGATTATGGAAACATGGTTCCACCTTGGTGTGAGAGTCCTCAACACCTTTTTGATCACAACGTCATTGTTCACAATTTCACTAAGTGTAGGCATCTTATTGACCACATATTTTACTCTCACACAATACGTACTCACACTTTCAGCTTCTTGCATCTATACATTCTTGAATTATCTCTTTAATGTCTGTAACTTGACAACTTTGACATGATCACTACCTTGGTAAGCTTCTTTTAGAGTCTTCCAAGCATCCTCTGTTGTCTTTGCTCTTGCAATTCATGGAAATAGGCTCTTATTTAGAGCTATTTGAATATGAAATAAGGCTTGAGCATTCTTCTTCTTAGCCTCCTTCTTAGCTATTTTATCATTTACTGTGAGGGCATTCCAATTAGATGGCTCTACATACCTTGATTCAAAAATCTCCCAGAAATTTTTTCCTATCAAAAAAGTCATCATTATGATACCCCAATAATCATACTCATTTCCATCAAAATTTGGAATGGGCAAGGAGTTAGAATTTGACATGATAATTTTTTGGCAAAATTCCTACTACTAAATCTTTAACCCCAAAAGAAAAAATACCTACTTTGATACCAGATGTAGATTTTATCCAAGCCCAACTAGCTGATAAACTAATTATAATAGCATAACAAAATAGCAATAAATTAAAACAAAACACTTACAACAGAGACAAGCCAAAAATATGCAATAATACTCTGTATTATTTCTTATATATCTATTATAGTTTTTTCAAGTAATAGAATAGTAAAGTTGTAACTAATTAAATAGCATGGAGCACTTAACTTAGAGGGGTTTAACTGGCTATTCAAACAACAGTCTAATTTTTTTTTAAACATGCATTTCTTCATGCATTATTGGCTGCGCTAATACATTGCAAGTTAAAACAATGTTTAACAATGAATTTAAAAATAAAATAAAAAACTATAAATAGAAGAGTCCCATGCGTAGATGAGGACTGTAGTCAATAGATGGGGATAGCATGTGGTGAGGAAATCATGCATCGGTGAGGACAACATGCATCAGTTATAAGCAATTTTGTCAAAAATATGATAGGAAAACCAACTTTTTTTTAAATATTATTATATGTTGAGAAAATTAAAACAAAAGATAAATTATTTTCTTATTTTTTTGATAAAATTATACATTCATAGGCAAGTGTTCAAAATCTTTTGCAAAAAAGACTTTCATGTTGTGTGAGGCACCATCTATTTGAAGAAAGTTGACTTGATATTTAATTTATGTGAACATTTAATCATGTAAAGCTAAAGATGAGAGAATATTTTACTCGCTTCTATCTTTGGTTTTGATTTTTCTCCCTTATATTATGTTTTTTACCTGAAATTTATGCATTCTTCCTCACTATTTTTGGTAAACCCATAAAACACTTTCATTACTATTTCAATTCCATATTTTTAGTTGAAAAAGTAATGATAGATCATGGTTTCATCTCTAGAATGATTGGTTTCACCATTTAATTGGCAAGAAACTAGATTATTGATCAGATCAACATGGTTGTGCAGTGCAATAAGGAGCTGGATGCCCTTAGAGACTAGCTCGATAGAATTCTCTCCATGAACATGGACATGTAGGAGTACTAGAAGGCTTTGAACTCTGATAAAGTCCACACATCCTTTCACCATCCCTTTCCTTCTGTGGTGAATTATTGGTTGAAAAAATTAAGTGATCTTCTCCAAGATGCATTTGATTTGGCCCAACACTGCACTATGCCATCTTCCTAGCATCTCATTTAACATTATCAAATGAATAGAATCATCAGTCACCTCATTACAGTTATGGAAGAACATCTAAGCTCTAATCCTTCTATTATTTTTATATATCACAACAAGAAGTGGATAATCAATAAGGAATGCAACAAATTATAGAGAGGATTGATTCTATCAATAAAACAACTTCCATATTGCTTACTAGCACATCCGAATATTGCTATCCATCTAATTCTTCTGCTCCACCGAAGAGGAAGTATATTAAAGTACAATCTTGCTCTCAGGAAAGCATTCTCTTCCTGGATCTATTGGTTATATGCATCAAGCTCATTAATCTTGGCTCTATTTGAAAACTTTCTCATTGCACCTGTCAAATCACAAAAACTAAAACAAATGCTGAAATAGAAGCAAAACAACAACCAACTGTTAAATCTTACTGATCAACTACTATGATACCAATTTGATCCGTAAACTACACTGATAAACTCAAAGTGAAGTTTTGAAACTACAGATTCTAAATTTCTCAAACTGATACAAATTCTTGAAATACTCAAAAGAACTTGCAAAATGTTTGGCAAAATTGTTCTCGGTTATCGAATTAGATTGGAACCGTCAATTGAGTTTTAACTTCCATTCACCAATAAAACTAATTTTTGTTTAAAATCAAATGTCGTGAAACGTGGATTTTTAAACTTTGCATGCATTTGTAATTAAAAATAAAAAATTGAATTAAAACATGCAATCAAATCACAAATTACCATCTGACATTGATAATAGAGTTCAACATCTCTTGCTTACGTCTTCGGGTTTGCCCAATAGAGAGGACCATTTTTATTAAATTTGTGCAAAAAATGGCTTACAAATTATTTGGAAATGCTACACAACTTCCCTTAGGCCTGATCTCTGTCCAAGAAGTCTACCTCACTGATATACTCAAGCTCGGCCACACAGAAATTCTTCCTCAATATTCAACCCCTTCCGAATGTGCTTTGGTCCTTCATTCAATCTATTGGTCTAATAATAATAATAAAAACATTCTCTTTTAATTACAAAACATAACTGAAAGGCTTATCCTATGGATAGAGGTCAAAATTTAGATCATAATCCACTTTCTAAAGCCATTTCTAAGCTTAAACTAGCTCTTGGCCTCCTATATGAAAAAAACACAGTCCTGCAAAACATAAATTCAAATATAGGTTCATGCCTTTTATAACACTTCCAAATCCACATCTTGGTTGGTCAATGCTTATCCCTTTTACATGGGAGGTCATGGGTTCAAGTCTTATCCCATTTTATTTGGGTGCTTTACTTATCATTTATCCCGCATTGGGCATTTCAAATAGTTTCCAAGTCTTTAAAAAGAGTGGCAGCTCCTTTTACATTGCCAATGCCACTTCTGCTGGGCTCAAGGCACTTAACATAGTGTGGTAGTTGGTTCAATTTCATATATGCTATGGCATGTCTATTCTCATGTTCTCCAAAACTTGGCAGATAATCTAGGATGTGGCATATCCCATTCTTCAAGCTCTATGGCTTGGCATTTCTCATGGTCTCCATACATATCATTATTTGAGCTGTGTGGACTCAACACAGTGATTGGAGGTGACATGGCATGTGTGTGTTCTCCCATATGGCTGGGGCATGGTAAGTAAAATATTACCAAGAAGAATCATAAAGCGTTTTAAAACATACAATTAAAATAAAATACATTGTCCAATCCATACACGTTGTCAAAGACAAACATCACCAAAATTTTTTGGACTCCCATTGACTGCCACATGTCACCACTTGATTGGTCCACTTATCACATTTGCATTATGAAACATCATCTTGTGACACCACATTGTTTACCTATCGCATCAGAACTTTAGCGGCCTATAAATTTTGCATACGATGTCCATTTTGCAAACCATGAAAAGCAATAGAAAGCTCTCGATGAGCTCTACGCTGTGCAATAGGTTTCATAATGACTTGGAAACTTTTTTGAATTAAAATCTAGATCACACCTCCCTAACAAAGATGTTTTTGGTTTCCAAAAGTTGTCTATACCCTGAAATCTTATAATTGGTCTACTGCATCACATCACACAGAACCCAATCATAGCAAAGAGATAAACATTGAAAAAATAAATGATTCACAACTCAACTAAAAATTCCTACACATGGCATGAGTAAAGGAATCTGCAACTGCCAATAAACTGATCACAACATACCAAAACTATCTACCCATGTCACATCCTATAAAGCGGTGAACTATGATAACTGAAACAATTCCCAATATAACTAAAAAATAGGTTTGTTAATATTGAAAACATACAATAAATGTTTTAGACATGTTTCAATACAATGCCATGGTATGGGTCTTATATGCTAGTCAAATGCAAACAACACAAAGTGTATATTGCCTAACATCCAAACATGCCCATAGAGTCTTATAATGCATCTAGACATCCATGTGCCAAAAATAGATGCATTCTCAAAATAGTAGTCAAATTTGAGACAAGTGTTGTAAGGAATTAAATCAACCTACAACATGCATTCTGCTATTATCTCCAATTGATCAAATGAGTTCAAGTCCTCTAGACAACTCACTCAACATAAATAGGAGATTCCATAAACATAAAGCTATTCAACATGAGAATTGAAATACTTCAAATGATGAACCTATCTCGAAGTGTTCTCACATGCTCTACTAATGCATCATCAAAGATTTTTCTTTTCCTTAACATAATTCTTGACATTGCTTTGACAAATAAGTGCATTATTAATCCACTTAATCAATTTTTCTGCCTAGTTAACTTGATTTCCTTAGTGGATCTCTTAACATCATTATGGATTGATTTAACTTCATTGACCTTATTAACAGGTTGATAAATCATCTTAGTTTTACCATGTTTAGTATGAGAAGATGATTGAAGTTTAAGACATTGATCAATCTGATGTCCACTCATATGGCAATGAGTACATAAAATCTTCTTAGGTGAGGTTTCCCTTTTACCTCTTCTCACTTTGCCTTGATGAGAATGGCTATTAACACCTACAATCTATTTAATCATAGCATGCCTCTTCTAACAAAATGCAACACTGTGGTTATGCATCCCACAAAAAGTGAAAGCAAATGATTACATCATCTTCTCAATGTTAAATCCAAATTTATTAAACATAAAAAGTGGATTAGAAGATTTAGTGCTAACTCTAGTGTATGAACTAGGAGGTGGAATCTCAATCCCTCTTCTACCTTCCTTCTTACACAGTACATGATATACTAGCGGATTTAGACCTTTTCTATTAGAAGCTTGTCTTCCTTTAGCCATGGAGGAAGTTTTTCCAATTTTCACATGCACACTAGTGTAACACAAACCTGCATGAAGAGATCTATGCTCTACTTGTATTGGGTTAGTAATTCCTTGACCATCTCAACCAAGAACTCTTCCATTAAAGCCCATTTTCATCAACAATTTGGATCCTATACCCTTATTATGTTGTTTAAAACCACTAAAAGAATCATTATCCAAATCTGAATGGAAAGAAGATGATTTACTTGGTTAATAACTTACAGTGCATTAAGTCATAGTCTTTGCATCTAAAGTATAAAGTATGGCCTTCTTTGGTTCACCACACTGCAATTTGATCAAGAGCTCATCCTTAGATTCAAGCTTAGATTTGAAACTTATAATCTCCTCATCCAAGGTGTACAATCTTGCTCTCAGGAAAGCATTCTCTTCTTGGATCTATTGGTCATATGCTTCAAGCTCAACAAGCTTGGCTCTAGTTGAAAACTTTCCCATTACACCTATCGAATCACAAAAATTGAAACAAATGCTGAAATAGAAGCAAAAAAACAACCAATTGTTAAATCCTGTTGATCAACTATTCTGATATCAATTTGCTCTGTAAACTACACTGATAAACTCAAAAGTGAAGTTTTAAAACTATGAATTTTGAATTTCTCAAACTGATACAAATTCTTAAAATACTCAAAATAACTTGCAAAATGTTTGGCAAAATTGTTCTTAGTTATCAAATTGGATTGGAACCGTCAATTGACTTTTAACTTCCATTCACCAATAAAGCCAATTTTTTTTAAAAATCAAATGTCTTAAAATGTCAATTTTTAAACTTTACATGAATTTGTAATTAAAAATCAAAAAATTGAATTAAAACATGCAATGAAATGATTAATTACCATCCAACATTGATAACAGAGTTTGGCATCTCTTGCCTACGTCTCTGGGTC
Source organism: Torreya grandis (assembly GCA_037957365.1). Taxonomy (NCBI): domain Eukaryota; kingdom Viridiplantae; phylum Streptophyta; class Pinopsida; order Cupressales; family Taxaceae; genus Torreya; species Torreya grandis. Next base: position 461,805 of record JARHVA010008268.1, on the reverse strand, counting down.
CACCCAATAGTGAGGACCATTTCTATTAAATTTTTGCAACAAATGGCTTACAAATTATTTAGAAATGTTACACAACTTCCCTCAAGGATCATCTTCGTCTAAGAACTCCACCTCATTGATATACTCAAGCTTGACCACACAAAAATTCTTCCTCAGTCTTCAACCCCTTCCAAATGTGCTTTGGTCCTTCATTCAATCTATTGGTCTAATAATAATAACAATAAAAACATTCTCTTTCAATTACAAAACATAACTGAAAGGCTTACCCTATGCATAGAGGTCAAAATTTAGATCATAATCTGCTTGCTAAAGCCATCTCCAAGCTTAAAATAGCTCTTAGCCTCCTAAATTAAAAAAAAACACAATCTTGAAAAACTTAAACTCAAATACAGGTTCATGCCTTTTGTAACACTTCCAAGTCTGCAGCTTGGTCAGTCAAGGCTTATCCCTTTTACATGAGAGGTCGTAGGTTCAAGTCTTATCCCATTCTATTTGGGTGCTTTACTTATCATTTATCCTACATTGGGTATTTCAAATGGTTTCCAAGTCTTTAAAAAGAGTGGTGGCTCCTTTTACATTGCCAATGCCCCTTTTGGTGGGCTCAAGGAACTTAACATAGCGTGGTAGTTAGTTCAAGTTCATATACGCTATGACATGTCTATTCTCACATTCTCTAAAACTTGGTAAATAATCTGGGACGTGGCATATCCCATTCTTTGAGCTCTATAGCTCAACATTTCTCATGGTCTCCATACATATCATTATCTCGATCTATGTGGACTCAGCACAGTGATTAGAGGTGACATGGCATGTGTGTGTTCTCCCATATAGCTGGGGCATGGTAAGTAAAATATTAACAAGAAGAATTACAAAGCATTTTAAAACATACAATTTAAACACAATACATTGTCCAATCCGTACATGCTGTCAAAGACAAACATGACCCAAATTTTTGGACTCCCATTGACTACCACGTGTCACCACTTGATTGGTCCACTTATCACATTCGCATTGCAACATGTCATCTTGTGACACCACATTGTTTACCTATCGCATCAGAACTTTAGCAGCCTATAACTTTTACATATAGTGTCCATTTTGCAAACCATGAAAAGCACCAAAAATATCTCGATGATCTCTACGCTGTGCAATAGGTTTCATAATGACTTGGAAATATTTTTGAACTAAACTATGGATCACAATCTAAATTTTTTGTCTAAACAAAGAAGGAATATTTTAATGTCATTCGAGGGGGTACTTTAATATTTGGCTCTAAAACATAGAATAAAATGCTTTAACCTAAGTCTTTTTGTGTTTATTAGTACAAAATAAACTTAGCTATAAGCATTTTAACCTAAGTATTTTATGAGCTATATACTAACTAAATCTCATGCATCTTTCAAGATCCAATGGTCCTTGCTTCATCATATAGGATGATCTTGTTGAGATAGATCATCAAAGACTTATCAATAGTTCTCAAAATTCTTAAGATCTCAACATGTACAGGAGGGTCACTTGTTCTACAAAAAAGGAAAGGAACAAATCCTAGAGGCATCAAAAATATGCCAAGTGGCACTACCATAGGACTCCATATGAAAACTGACCAATGACACTCAAGGACCTAGATTATAATCAACAACCTGCATTTTTCCATATGAAAATATCTAAGTGAGCAAGGCAAAATTATAGTTTTTAAAAAACAATGGCTAGTGAATAAAGCCATTTATGAAAAAATCCATAAAATATGTGAGATGGATGTCAAATAGGATCTATGCAAGTACAAAATGATAATAATAGAGATTTTGTGTGCCCAAAAGTGTAAATGTATAAAAGTAAAGGTCATAATCAAATCCAAAGCATGTATGAGCCAAAGTCTGAATTGCCTTCACCATTAAATCTTTAGAAAGCCCTAAATTGCACTTAGATGATTTATTGTCAAACTAAAAATTATACAATTTCACTTTAAGTGAAAGGAAACAATCTAGAGACCATTCATGATCTAATAGTGAGAAATTTAGAGATTAAGAAGCCATGATAGCTCGCAGACAACAATAAAAAGATGAGACAGAGTTGTATTTATCCAGGGATAATGAAGGGAGGGTCTTCAAGGACACCAACCTAGATGCTTCATCTCTAAATATGGGCAACAAGAATTAGTCTAATCTTTTCTTGATGATTAAAGAGATTTTATCCATCACAAGTGTTCAACAAAAGATTACCACAGTCAGCAAAAAGCATTATGACTTAGTAGCAGTGAAAATGGCCAACCTCCATCATGTTTCTACTAAACTAGAGGTAATCCATTATATAGACATCCTTGTTCCCATTTTCAAAGATTGTAGAATTGACCATGGATGGATTATTCATGAAAGGAGTTTTAGGATAATTGTATTTATCTCTCCACTAGGTTTTGAAAATTATTATAAACTTAGCAAACCTCAAGTGCATTTACCCACCATCAAAGAGTAGAATGGCAAGAATGATCTGGACACAATCCTTAGGCCATGGTTGCTCAAAGGAAACCATGTAATTAGGAACCATGTATGAAACAACCAGCAGCCTAATTTAGAGAAGGGATTAGGGTAATCATGATCTTATTGAATATGATTCAAGATCCTCTTCTACTTCATAGTGGAAAAAAACTCACCCCTCTAATTAGAGAAATGATCAACATTTATTTAGAAAGTCAATTCAATGCCATAAAAAAGAAGACCCAAACTTAGTTTTTCATGATGTCCTATCTCTTAGATGCCCTTCTAGCCTCCACCAATATTCCCTACATTAAGAATTGGTCTCCTCATGGTAGATTTGTAGTCTCCAAACACTACTCTAAGTTACACATTTTTAAATATAGGAACAACATGCAATTAATTTGTGGCTATGTTTATCCTACTTTGGTAAAAGCCATCATAGGGATTTCAATGACCAGGTTAGCCCTTTGATTAAGAAGTATTTAGAACTAATTGCGGACATATGGTTATACTTGGACTGCATAGTAATAATAATTCAAGGCACTATGTTTCAACCATATAAATTACGTGTCTAAGTTCCCATAAAATTGGTAGAGCAGGAAATAACATTCAAACTTGTCAATAGTGTAGACAAAGTGTGCAAAGACAAGAGGAAAGGACTCCTCTACCCCTTCCCTTTGACCATTGGCAAGACTATATTGTAAAATTTGGAGTAGGTTAGCACTATGGATAGACATAGAGAGTATTTTATCTTTTAACTTGATTTAAGGATGTGGGATCCTAATGCTAATAGTGTCTCTAAACACTTGAGAAGGAAACAACTCCCAAAACCTATTTATGAACATCAACTTGGTCCTTTTGACACTCTATACATCAAAGCCACTAGCTATGAAGAACTATTGGCTAGGTTCAAAAAACATAATTTCAAACTGGAACATAGGATAGCTAGGGATGAGAAGCCACCAAGGGAAATTTAGTAGATGAATCCCCTATAATAACATTTTCTACCTGGACCTTCTAGACTAGCTCCAAATTTTCTAGAAGTGGAAGGGCAATGAACCCAAGCTCAAATTAAACAAGGTCCTATCAAAGAAATATTAGAAGAGAGCAGTCCTTCTTGATAGACAAACATCTTCAATTGAGTATTTGGTCATGATTACACTTGAACCTGATGAGACAGTTGAGGATGCCCTCAATGTTCTTACTGAAGCATATGGTTATGATTTGGAAAAGGAATTAACTGGGGAGGCACAAGCTAAAATAGAGAAGGCTAAGGTGGACAAAGGGAAAGAGGTTACCCTGGACATAGTCATAGTGACAACACTAAAGAAAAGGAAAGAAAAATTAACCCTAGTTTTAGTTGGATAACAAAAGAAGACCAAGTTCGTTTTCACTCACCCTACGAGTGAAATCAACTTGTTTAGTGATGATTATCCTATTCATGGACCAATCATCCCTAATGCATGAGAATTAAACATACCAACCTTACTTGCCACCTATGACTAATCGCTAATCGATAACCATTTTTCACGACATGTACTCTTTAACCACAACATTTGCATTGTATCACCAATGCTACCCCCTTATGCACACACATGGCATGCAATTCAAAAACACTTCGATACTTACTTCAATCTCAATGAAACTAATAAGGCCAACTCCATAACTTCAATATATTGCTCACACATCAACAATATTGCACAATTGCTTTGATTTGGACATTAGACATGGATTCCTTTCATAATCAAATAAAAAGCAATCAATAAAAGATGCCACCACCCTACAAGCTACAAGCCCCATTGTAATTATTTTAGGTCATATAAATCCAATAATTGCTCTGAAATTAGGGCATATTTATCATATGGGCCCTATGGTGTATGATATAACTTAAAATACCCTATCATTACTTCTCATCATTAGTGATATGTAATTTCAAGAGGTTTCAATATATCAATGTATCATAAGAAAAACATAAACTACAATATAAACTTTGGTGATATGGGGTCAATGATACAAATATAGTTAATATCTATATTAATATAAGTATTATAATATTAATATATTTATATTATTAATAATTCTTTATTAATATAATATAATATTACTATTAATGTGTAACATATATATATATATATATATATATATATATATAAATATATATATATATATATATATATATATATATATATATATATATATATATATATATAAACTCCTTTGTATTGTCTAGTTGCTACCACCAATTATATTTTCTCCCAAATTTGTATTCTATTTTCTAATCTAATGTTTATTCTATTCTACAGTAAGTAACAAACCCAACCCCAAATGTTTTTATTTTGTTTTTCCAGCACCATGCAATGCATTGCATTGCATTACATGCATGATGAAATATTCGCTCTTGCCATCTCAATGTAGTACCTTCGATGCAATTATATAATATATAATTATGAAGATAATATTATATAATATATATTATACCATTTTTATCATGACACTTATTGGTTGTTTGATCAAGAACACATGTTTTTTGGTTTATGGTATTTCAATTATAGATAATTAAATTTTATTTAAAATAAAGGTTAATTTTTGTTTTGTTTTGTTTTAGGTAATTGGAAATCATAGCAAAACACATATTCATTATGTTTGACTAACCCATAGCTCATATGTGATGCTTTTAGGGGTGAGGGTATCTTGGAAATGCTCATTGGGGTGATGGATGGAGCAGAGTGCCTTTGAAGCACTTACCCATTTTCACCTCTCTAGGTATCGATCCATTCCTTAAGGTCAACAATCTCTTGGATATTAATTGATTTAATGGAGGTTGAGTGTTTTATAGATGAGTTTTGTGGTCATGGATGCATAGGTACGGTCTTCACAACCTTCCTATAATAGGGAATATGCCTTATCACTACCTTTGCCAAAGTTACACAAAATGCGATGTTCATAATCTGGGTGTCACTCAGGTTGCTAAAAACATAAACCTCCATGAACTTCTCACCCAATCCATGAAAAAATTGTGATTTCTAGTGAAGGCATTGATTGCTTATTGCTTATAATATTATGTACCATGTCAACAACGTTTAATGAATTTGATGTTATCATTATAAGGAAAGGCCATACTACCAACTATGATGTTCTAAAAAGTATGTAATCAGCTAAAAAAATTACATGCCCCCACAATCCATCCTTCAAAACTTATGGGCTCACCAAGATTCATATTTCCAATGGGTCAAAGCATAATACTATGTTCCACTTTTTGGCATAAAGGAGCCACAGACACTTTCACATTCTTCTCAAAATATCTTGAGTTTGAGTCATTGAAATTAATCAACCAATATGTTTTATACTATATATAAAAATATGTGTTACTTATACATTTTTCCATTTTTTCTAAAAATCATTAAATATTTTTTAGGATTTATTTTTTAATTATTTTTTGGCTGGCTAGTAGGACACAATATTATGCTTTGACCCCAATATCAAGTGATGAATCTAAGGGGTTGGTACCCCAATATGAATACTTCCAACATAAAAATGATAAGGAAAATAATAATTTGTTTGGAAACCTTTATTGAAGGTCAACAAAGTTTTGAAACATTAGTTAATTATTAAGGCCTTTAAAGGTACACAATATCAAAGCCAACAGAACAAGTAAATGCAGAGATGATTCAACAACATAGTCTAGTGTGATGCATTGTGTCGCTTTAATCAACTTCAATGCTATAATAAATGTTCTCTAAATACTTGAATTCACTAGAATGTTAATATATGATTAAGATAATACTAAAAATATATATAGTATATGTTCTTTCATATTAATATTTAATTCTTGGATTCTTTATGGATGATATTAAATGCACTAACATAGTTTTGTATTTATAAATTTATTGAATTCAAACTAGAAACATATTGGCACGTAAACCAATATTAAACAAAAAAAATGTAAAAGATGGGACCAAAAATCTTTAGGGGACACTAATATGAAAAAAGACTCAAAGCCCCCCAAAAACATGAAAAAGGAGAGAGGATATAGGGAAGAAAAAGAAGAAGAGTGAAAATAAGGGGACACAATAAAAAATAATATAGATTAATGTAAGTGATATGGAACCTAATTTCGACCAATTATTGACAAACACATAAGTTATATAGATTAATGTAATTTTATGACTATAAATATCTAAGGGTCATTTTTAAGTTTGTAAAAAATGCCTCCTTTTGATATGTATGTGAATTTACATAAAAAAATTAACACATGCAAAATGTGTATATAAGATTTTGTCCCTCATTCTCCTATTGAAAACTCAAATGAACCTATAAATATTATGAAACTATAGTTTTAAATATTATAAAAGTTTGTGATGCTTTTACTTTGTTAAGGTTCTATAATTGTCTTGTTTTGTATGTATTAAATACATCTTAATTATATATAAAACCATTAAACTATACATAAGAAAAAAACCCTAACAAAATCAAAGCATAAAAAAATCTCCCCTTAAAATATTTTAAAAAAAAAACAAAACTTTTTGTTTGATTTAATGTATAAGAAAATCATTTGAGAGCGAAGATAACAACCATGGGTTTAGATTCTCCTTGAATTGGTATTTCAAGCTTATTATCCAAACTGTACTTGTAATTTATGATCTATGTAAACCAATTTTTTCTTCCTTCGCTCACATGCTTCCCTTTTACATTAATCATCACTCCTATGGGATTTTCTATGATTATTTTGTCAAACATTTGGTTGGAAAACCAGTTTTTATTTCCAAATATTATTATATGTTGAGAAAAGTGCAACAAAAAATAAATTATTTTCTTATGTTTCAATGAAAATATACTATTCATAAGCAAGTGTTCAAAAGCATGTGCAAAAAAGACTTTGCTATTATGAGAGGCACCATCTATTTTAAGAAAGCTGACTTGATATTTATTTTATGTGAACATTTAATCATGTAAAGCTAAAGATGAGTGAATATGTTGCTCACTTCTATCTTTTGTTTTGATTTTTCTCCCTTCGATTATGTTTTGTACCTAAAATTTATGCATTTTTCCTCACTGCTTGTGATAAACCCACAAAACAATTTCATTACAATTTCAATTCCCTATTTTGAGTTGAAGAAGTAATGGTAGATCCTAGTTTCATCTCTAGAATGAGTGGTTTCACCATTCAATTGGTAGGAAACCAGATTATTAATCGGATCAACATGGCTGTGCAGTGCAAGAAGGGGTTGGATGCCCTCAGAGATATGCTGGATAGAATTCTCTCCATGAACATGGACATGGAGGAGTACCAAAAGGCTTTAAACTCTGGTGAAATCCACACATCCTTTCACCATCCCTTGCTTTTTGCAGTAAATATTTGGTTGAAAAAATTGAATGATATTCTCTAAGAAGCATTTGATTTGGCCCAACATTGCACTGTGCCATCTTCATGGCATCTCATTTCTGTTAGAAATTGGAGAGAATTTTTCCAAGTACTTGTTCACCTCCCTCATGCATGCAATTTGCATGATCACTATTTTAGTCTTAGCCTTGTCTAAATTTGCATCAGCAGTATCGTTGATAACTAGAAATAATACAAAGTTTACTTAGATTTTATTTTGTTTGATTGCACACATGGAGGAGATAAATAATAATTTTGCATATGCGGTTACTATTGTAACTGTGAATAGATTAAGATTTAGTTCAGTTTCATCTTTTGTTAGCTTATGTTTATCTATTGTTCTATTCTACAGTAGACCTCTATTTAGAGAGGGTTTTGTAACAGAGATTTAATAAGACTAAAAAATCTTTTGATTGCTATAGCAATCTGCATCTTTTTATTTCTATTATTTGTTTTACAAACTTAGAAATTGGTATCAGAGCTATAAGGATTTGATCATGTGAAGCTCATAAGAGAGAAGCCTACAGATCTAGGTAGAGGATGTGAGTAGAGAGAAGCCGCTTCCAAAATGAAAGATAGTTATTTGTGTTTAACAACACAGTTGCAGTCAGTTGACCAGTAGAGCATGTGGAAGAAAATTAGCAGATTCAGAAAAAAGGTTGTAGCCTTATTTAGATCAAACAACCAGCTTGGAGGAACAATGCTAGGTTGGTGAAAACCTATAAATCGTGACAAATCTAGATGGATAGAGAAACCCTGGTTAGTGATTTGAATAGAAATAAAATATTGGTAAATAACTAAGAGGCACAATGAAGAAGCACATGATTTGACTATCCTAGATGAAAAAAACCTAAATGTTGATAGCAACACTTGTGTAATCAGTGAATCTTGGAGTCCTATGACCTGTGCAACCTATCAAAGGTATGTAGCAGAAGAAAGAAGAAATTTACACAGTGGATGTCTTTGCATAACAGACAAGTCAATAGACTGGGAAAAATAAAAGAGAGATCATGGTTTCAACAATCATCAAAGCCATTTTATGTTCAAGTGTTAATTCTCTGAGTATTTTTGGAAAAACTTGTGCATAGCAGGTAGATCTCTTCCAAACAAATAGGCTTGAGACATGGCAACAAAAAACATCTCTCAGCTCTAGATTCCCATTTTTAATGGTAAGAATTATGATTTTTGGGAAATTAAAATGAGAACATTATTTTGCTCACAAGATGTTTGGGATTTGGTAGAAAATGGCTTTGTAGAACCATAGGATGAGGTTGCCCATCAGGCATTAACTCAAGCACAAAAGGAAGAGCTTAAAGAGAACAAGAAAAAGGATGCAAAAGCTCTATTCCTAATCTAATAGGCAATGGATGAATCTATTTTTTCTAGAGTTGTAGTAGCAATGAGATCCAAGTCAGCATGGAAAATCTTAGAGACTACCTATAAAGGTAATACAAAGGTGAAAATAGCTAAATTGCAATCTCTTAGGAGAAATTTTGAAAATTTGCAAACGAATGATTCAGAGTCTATAGACTAGTTTATGGGTCAAGTATTGAATATAGTGAATCAAATTAGATCTAATGGAGAAACAATAGCAGATCATAGAAAAAATACTCAGGAGTCTACTTAGCAAATTTGATGCAATAGCTGTAGCTATTGAGGAAACCAAGGATTTGGAATAGTTATTAGTAGATGAATTGATGGGATCTTTGTTAACACATGAATCCCAAATGAATAGGAATAAAAATACTTCTTTTGAGAATGCTTTTAGTTCTTAGGTATCATTTAACAGAGGAAGAGGAAGAGGAAGAGGAAGGTCAAACTTCAGAGGAAGAGGTAGAGGCATAAATGGAAGGAACAATCTAGATCAAGTTAAAAATAAAAATCAAAACTACAACAATAGAGGACGTGGAAACAATCACTTCCAAAAAAATTCACAAAGGTTTGTGTAGAGTAATATTTTTACTCTACGTGAAATCAAATTTTGGGTCGAGCATTGCAATTTTGGTTCCTAGACACCTTGGATGAGGCAACAAAATTTTGGAGTAGAGGACGGGTTCATTTTTGCCTAAGTGTCAAAGTGCAGTGGAAGCTGCCAAGTGTCATCCTCAGAGCACGGTTCATTTTTCCCCTTTTTGTTCCTTCCATTTCAATTTTGGCCTAAGTATTAGATTCAAGCAAAAGATGCCAAGTGTCACCTTCCATAGCATGAAGCCGACTAGCTGGCGTCCTTTGAAAGCCTTTTTGTAACTTTTGGAAGAACTACAGAATGTGCCACGTATCCAGTAGTAGTTAATCAAAATGCACCACATGTCAACATCTATGCCTCATAAGGGCACCCACATTTTATTTTTTTGGAAAAGACATTCAATGAACTAAGTAGCATAGAAAGTGGAAAGCACTAGGTGGCAATTGCAAAGACCCTGAACTACCCTTTTTCAAGAAGCAATGAAAGTCACCACATGTTGACTATCGAGAGACTTTGTTTCAATCCCTAGGTTCAATGCTCTCCTTCAATGCATAAAGGTGTCATTTCATACTAAAGCACAGTAAAGGCTGCCAAGTGTCACTCTCTGAGTCCCTCTCTACTCCATCCCTGGCAAAAGTTGAAGGCACCATACACCCTAGACAAAGAAGCAGAAGATGCCACGTATCTTCCCAAAAGCAGCAAAGGCTGCCATGTGCCAATTTTTGAGAAACTATCTTTGAGTTTCACTATTGAATAAAGGTTGCGGTGGGTCCCGGGTGTTACTTCAAAGTCCATGAAAGCTGCCAATTGTCATCATTCATAAGAATCTGATATGTGCCCGATGATACAACAACACAGCCAAAGGAAAACAGAGAAAGCCACGTGTCTTAGATAAATCTGGTGGAAAGTGACAAGTGTCATTTTTTGATACCTCCTAAGTAAGATGAGGATTTTCAAAAATTTAACTAAGTGTCCTCTCCCATTTCAATCATAACAAAGTGTTCTATGTGTCTATTGCCGCAAAGCGAAATGGAGGGAAAATCGACTAGAGTTAATTTGAGTAGATGGAACAATTTATCTGATAGATTTTTGGAGCCCCCCACAGCATTGAAGGTGCCGTCTGTTTGTCCCTTGTGAGTGAAGGATGGATAATATTACACGGGAAAGGGGATGATGAAAGGAATTATCTGAGGCTATAAAAGAGGAAGAGATATAAAATCTAAAAAAAAGGGGGGGGGGGAACTATAGTTTTAGACTTCTTAGAGTTTTGACCAATAATATCATTTTCTTTTGTTCAACTTTCCTGAGTTGAAAGGTTTATATGACTGTGTGTGTTTTTGCATCTTTTGTATGACTGGAAGATTCAATAAGAAAATTGAACACTATGCCCTTGTTGATGTTATCTGTGTCAATTACAAAGTAGTTTATGTTGTAGATTTTCTAGTGTTGTGATTGGAAATGTTATTCTCTTTTATCTCATTTTATGGAATCTAAAGTTCTACATAACTGTGCATGACTTCTGCACCTCTTATGTGATTGGAAGATTCTATTAAGAAGATAAAACACTATGCCTTTGTTGAGAATTCATGTATCTCATCAAAAGACTCCCCTGTTGTGAGCCTCTATTTATGTTATTCCAGTCTTTTACATTGATCATGCACTTGTCTGCTCTTAAATGTAATTAGATTTTATAGTAGTCACTCTATGCTCAGGTTAGGATTATGATTACGCTTAGGTGCATCGCTATAGTTAGGTTTCTAATTCCTGCATTTTGCATTTTTGTTTAGTCTCCTATCTATTTTCCCCAACAACTATAAAACAAAAGAGACCAGCTTCTTTAAAACCTAGAGGTTGTTTCAAGTCACATTGTCCCACAACTTGAAACTTCCCATTGTTGATTGGCTAGGATCTAGCACAATTTTATGCCATCAACAGTCTGATAAATCTAACATTCAATGTTATTACTACAAAAAATATGGACATTATGCAAGTGAATGTAGAAAGAAACAAGGAGATGTGGACAAGCAGAATGCTAATTACACAAATGAATCTAGTTCTAATTTTGGAAGCTTATTTCTCACTTGTCATGTTGCTCAAGAAAATGCTAGAGATATTTGGTTTTTAGATAGTGGATGCAGTAACCATATGATAGGGAATAAAGAATTCTTTTCTAGTCTTGATGATTCTATAAAATTTGAAGTGAAATTAGTAAATAATAACAAAGTGGATGTAATGGGTAAATGAGTAATACATGTTTTAGCAAAAAATGGTGAAAAAAGATTTATTCTTGATGTTTATTTTGTACCTGGACTAAAGCATAATCTTATGAGTGTTGGATAGTTAGTATAGAAAGTTTACAGAGTATCTTTTATGGATAATGTTTGCATAATACTAGACAAATTTCCAAATGATAGGTTGATAGGAAAAGTGGAGATGACCAAGAATCAGATGTTCCCTCTTCAAATTCAGTGCATCCAAGGAGAAGAGGAAGCCCACTTCAAAACCATGCATCTAGACCAATCATGGCTATGACACTTAAGTAATGGGCATTTACATTTTTAAGGTTTGAATTTGTTACAAAAGAAAAATATGGTGAAGGGATTACCACCAATAAAATAGCCAGGTAGTTCATGTGAAAGTTGCATTCTAGCAAAACAGCATAGAGAGAGCTTTCCAGTAGGAGCCTCATATAGAGCAAAGGTAATATTGGAGCTAGTCCATAATGATTTATGTGGACCAATGCAAATTCCATCATTTGGAGGTAGTTCATATTTTCTAACCTTCATTGATGATTTTAGTAGAAAGACTTGGATATATTTTCTCAAAAATAAGTCTGAAGCCTTCGGTAAATTTAAAGAATTGAAGGTTATGGTTGAAAATCAGAGTGGCCTTTACATCAAGTTACTTAGATCAGATAGAGGAGGTGAATATATGTCTAATGAATTTCAAGATTTTTGTAGATCTCATGGCATTAAAAGGCAACTGACTACAAGGTACACACCACAGCAGAATGGTGTACCAGAAAGGAAGAATAAAACAATCATGGAGATGGCTAGAAGCATGTCGAAGGCCAAACATTTTTCAAATGAATATTGGGTAGAAGTAGTAGCATGTGAAGTGTATATTTTGAATATAAGCCCAACAAAAAGTGTCAGAGATCGAATTCCACAAGAAACTTAGAGTGGTAAGAAGCATAGTGTGCATCATTTCAGAATTTTTGGTTGTATTGCATATTCTCCTATACCATCTAAATTGAGAAGAAAACTTGATGATAGAGGTGAGAAATGCATTTTTATTGGCTATAGTGAATAATAAAAGGCTTATAAGTTGTATAACCCCATTTTAAAGAAAGTGATTATTAGCAGAGATGTGGAATTTAAGGAAAAAGAAGCATGGGATGGAAGCATTGATAAAACCTTAAAAATTGGAGCACCAATTTCCCAAACTGAAGAAGAATATAAAGAAAAAAAATTTCAAGGTGATCAATCCTCTCCACAAGCAAGAAAAAGCACTCCAATAAGAACACCTAGGAGCTTAGCACAATTTGAATCATCTGGTCATGCATGTCATCCTACACCCAATTCACAAGTAAGTGATGAATCAGATCCAACTCTTGCCACTTTAAGATCAAAACTTCAAGGTAAGAAAATGAGAAACTTGAATGAGATTTATAAACAAGAAGAAGAGAATTTATATTTATGTTAAAATTTTTCTCTTTTCTCTCATGATCCTATGTATTATGAAGAAGCAGTTAATGAGGAAAATTAGATAAAAGCAATGGATGAAGAGATGAATTCCATTGAGAGAAACCAAACATGGGATCTAATTAATCTACCTGAAGGTAAGGATTGCATTGGATTCAAATGGGTTTATAAGACCAAATTTTATGCATAAGGAAATGTTGAAAAACACATGTCAAGGTTAGTAGCGAAAGGGTTTGCACAAGAACATGGAATTGATTATAATGAAACATTTGCTCCAGTTGCTAGACTTGATACTATTAGAATGGTTTTAGCAATAGCTGCACAAAATAATTGGTATGTATATCAAATGGATGTCAAATCAGCTTTCTTGAATGGTTTCCTAGATGAAGAAGTGTATGTGAAACAACCACTAGGTTATGAAGTGCATGGATATGAAGAAAAATTCTACATATTGAAGAAGGCCCTCTATGGTCTCAAACAAGCACCAAGAGCATGGTATAGTGGGATTCATACATGACAAACAATGGATTCAATAGAAGCAATAGTGAGCCTACATTGTACACAAAAATCAACAAAGGTCAGATTTTGATTGTGTGTTTGTATGTTGATGATTTGATTTTCAATGGAAATCTGTCTGTAGACACATTTAAATCAACAATGAATAAAGAATTTGAAATGACAAATTTGGGATTAATGAAGTAATTTTTGGGCATAGAAGTTGTACAATCAGAGAAGGGAATATTTATTTGTCAAACTAAATATACAAAGGATGTGTTAAGGAGGTTTAAGATGTTGAATTATAAATCAACACCTACACCAGTTGCTACAGGGACCAAAAATAGCAAATAAGACAAAGGGTCTAATGTTGATTCTACAACATTCAAAAGACTAATTGGTAGTTTGATGTATCTTATATCTATAAGACCAGATATCATGTATGGGGTCAGTTTAATCTCTAGATTCATGGAGTCACCAAAAGACTTACATTGGCATGTTGGAAAGAGGATATTGAGGTATGTGGTAGGAACAACAAAATATGCAATATTATATTCCACAACTAATGATTTTGGTTTGATTGGTTATATTGGTAGTGATTTTGCAAGTAGAATTGATGACAAGAAGAGTACTTCTGGACATACCTTTCTTTTAGGAATAGGTGTGGTCACATGGGCATCCAAAAAGCAACCGATAGTGACACTTTCATCAGCTGAAGCAGAGTATGTAGCAACCACATCAGCAGCATGTCAAGCAACTTGGATAAGGAGAGTATTGACAGATTTATTACAAGCACATAAGGAGTCAACACCAATCTTTTGTGACAATAAATTAGAAATTGCACTGTCAAAAAATCATGTTTTTCACAAGAGGAGCAAGCACATTGATACAAGATTTCATTTTATCAGAGAGTTAGTGAACAATGGAGAAATCCATTTGGAGTTCTACAGATCTGAAGACCAATTGGCAGATATATTCACAAAGGCATTAGAAAAAGATATTTTTGATTATCTAAGACAAAATTTAGGCATTGTAAATGCTGAAGTAGTTATTAGTAGAAATTAAGCGGGAGTGTTAGAAACTAGAGATAATTGATTTGATAACTATTTTAGTCTCCCTCATGCATGCAGTTTGCATGATCACTATTTTAGTCTTAGCATAGTCTAAATTTGCATCAGTAGTATAGTTGATAACTAGAAATAATCAAAAGTTTATTTAGATTGTATTTTGTTTGCTTGCACGCAGGGAGGAGATAAATAATAGTTTCACATATGCAGTTGCTGTTGTAACTGTGAATAGATTAAGATTTAGTTCAATTTCATATTTTGTTAGCTTATGTTTATCTATTTTTCTATTCTACAATAGACCTCTATTTAGATAGGTTTTTGTAATAGAGATTTAATAAGATTAAAAAATCTTTTGATTGCTGTAGCAATCTGCATCTTTTTATTTATGTTATTTTTTTTGCAAACTTATGATTTCTCGTTATCAAACAAACAGAAACATTAGTCGCTTCATTTTAGTTATGGAAGAGAATCTCAACTCTAATTATTCCATTGCTTTTATACGCCAGCTGCAGTAAGATGTAGCTAATTGACAAGGAATGTAGCAAATTATAGAGAGGATTGATTCTGTCAATAAAATAACTTCCATATTGCCAGCACATCTGAAGATTGCTCTCCATCCACTTATTTTACTCCATCGAAGAGGAAGCATATTATGGAGTGCCTCATTGATGGAAAATACCATGGATTCACAAAGCCTGACAATTTGATTGATTTGGCATGGTAAAAAAGTGTTTCCCATATCGGCCTTGTTGGAATGGGTGGATCAGGCAAAATGTTACTCTTTAAAAGGGTCTTCAACAATAGTAAGGGCTAGATCCTTTTTTCCAATGGATTAATGCTTTGGCTTATTGATCCAACCACCCCCTCTTTGGAAATTCTTAGAAATGATCTTGTGAAGAAAATATCTCTTAGAATAAATTAAAGATTGGATAGCATAGTAGAAGATGATGTAAAAATATGGTTAAGTAAGATATTGAGAGAAAATAAATTCTCCATGTTTTTAGATGATGTTTAGGATAGAAGTGCAATATCCTTGTCAACCAAGTTATGTCTGCCACTATCTCCACATTGCAACTCTAACATCATCATTACGACTTCCAGAAGTAGTAGTGTGCTCTTACAAGTGGGCATTGTAGATGCATCCATCGTAAAAATGCCAGACTTGGGGGTGGAAGATAGATGGCAGTTGTTTTGTTTTCATAATTTTCCTCATAATTATGGTATTATACCTATGAGCATTGACAAAAATATAAAGAGGTGAGTTTGCAATGAGTGTGGAGGGCTTCCCTTAGCTCTTCAGGTCATTGCCCATGTAATGGAAGGCATTATCAACTCAAATGAATGGTGATTTAGGTTGTAGAGGTTGAAAAATGCAGAAAAGTATGGTGATGTTATAGACTCACTGTATGGTAGGCTGAGATTGAGTTATGATGATTTGGCCAACATTGACATTTCTTTGAAATTATGTTTTCTCTACCTCTTTGTTTTCTTAGAGGATGAAGTCATCCATTCTAGATATGTGACTAGTGTAGGGATTGGAGAAGGTTTTGTGATAGGATAGGATCCTCTACAAAAAGGATAGATATTGGTGAATTTGTTAGACGATCGTTGTATTATTGAACCACTCATCAAGTATTCTAATGGAAACATGCTCTATTTTAGGGTGCATGATGGTTTGCATGATTTAGCAAAATAGATTGCTAATAAAGAAGAGAAATGCTACTTTTGTGGAGGTAAATGTATAAAATAGTTTCCATCTAATGACTTTTATGCACACATCAAAATTTCATTGATGAACAATGGTTTCACTAATGTTCCAATCACATTTGGATATTCTCATATCCACTCCTAAATGCTGCATAAAAATTCTTGATCAAATAAAATTATAGAACAAGTGATTAGGCATATGATCTCTCTCATGGTTTGGATTTGTCATGCACAACCATTATGTCCTTGCCAAAAAGCCTATGAAGATTGAAGCATTTAATTTTCCTCAATTTACCCTATTGCTTCATCAAGAGAATTCCCAACTCTATCACTACTCTTACAAACTTTCAAATACTAAATATTTTTAGCTCTCACATTACATAACTCCAAACCGAGATTTCTAAGCTATCTTCCCTAAAATATTTAAACATTAGCTATTGTGAACATCTATAGTCCATACCTTATGGGATCTCACACCTTTCATCCCTAGAATATCTACGTCTTCCTGGTTATCCAGATGAATGGAGAGGGAATGAGTACAAAAGAAAGATTATCTCCATTAATGATTTGGGCTCCTTAAAATAGCTCAAATGGTTGAAGCTTGAAAACAATGGTGAAATAATTGGAGAAGCAATGTTGGAAAACATGAAAGATATGGCAATTTTGATCATGAATCTCACAAAGATGGAAAGCCTACCCCATGATATAAATTCCATGTCAAAATTGAGGAAACTCTCCCTAAATTGCCCTCAACTACTATAGAAGATTCATTTTGTAGATTTCAACATCTGAGCCATATTCATTTGTTCAAATGTGAGATGTTGAAATAACTTCCTACTTTGCCCAAGCTTGTGAGTCTTAAAAGCCTAGTGATGGTTAAATGCTATAACATAGAAGTTATACCAAAGGAATTTGGAAAGAGAGGAGCATTTCATAAGATGGAGGTATTTTCAATTATTGCACTGCAGAAGCTAGAGGAGCTGCCTGTACTGGAGGAAGGAGCTATGTTTTCACTTAAAATATTCACAATAATGCAGTGTGAGGCACTACAGATGTTGCCACAGAGTTATTACAATTTGGAGAGTGTGGAAAAGATATGAATATTTAGATGCACAATGTTTCTCACTCTACTAGAAAATAATGTCATGAATTTAAACACCAAGGTGCAAATAATAACATTATCTATCCCATAGACACAATCAATGCAACAACACTTCCATGAAATGGTTAACAAGGGTGAAGATATGGTTTACAAGGAATTCTAGTCTCACCAGTTGTTCTAGTTATTTTATGGTGTTTATCATAATTAGAGTTTTATGAGTGTATCTTTACGACATTTATCATTTTTTTAGAGGAAATAACTTGATCTTTTGAAGAATTTAATTGATTTGTAATATTAGCACAATTAGTTACAAAAGAATATGATGGTTATTAAATTCATGATTAATTCAAGATCTTTTAGAAAGAGGGAACAATAGCATTGTAGGTATTAAAAGGATGTTTTTGGCACATAATAAGATTCAAAAGATTATAATATGGATTTTGAGTAGGTTAAACAAAGGTTGTATATCTATGTTTGTATTTGTGTGGAGGTTGATTTTAATGAAGGTATCTCAAATAAATTTTAATTGAAACATGATAATTTCTATTCGTTCCAAACTTTTTATTATAAAAACACCACCTTTAGATGTCATTTATACAACTAAAATGTCCATCTCTAATGGGTTTGTCAACATGCAAGTAAGCCAAAAAAAAAGAAAATCAATCCTCTCACCATAAAGGCTGAAAATCATATGAACATTCTAATCCATCCAAGGTCACAGAAAACTCTAAGGATGGCACAAGGAAGAAATAAGGTTCATATTTTTTTGTAGAATTGATGGTGTCAGATTCTTCTTGCCAAATCATATTTACACATAATTCTATAGGTGCAGTATTAAGAGATCACATAAATCCAAAAAATTTAGATTTAACAAGTGTCAACCCTTATTTAAACTGGAGTCAAATCATGCTCTTGTGATGAATATTGGTCATCCAGAGTGTTGGACTGAGGTTCAAAAGAAAAATAACAAAAATGTTGTTTTGTGGATATGTGATGTGGTCATTTCTAATCCTTTTTTTGTCTCTTGTTGGCCTTTTGTTATTGGCTTGTTTCACCTCATGTGGTTTGGATTTTGGGTTGTGACATTTCTATACTTCTTTTTTTGTATGAGTAGCAATGTAATATAGTTTTTTATATCAACAAAAGTATGCTTTTAAATTTAAAACAAATTAAAATAATAATTTAATATAATTTAGATATTAATGTGCACAAGAGATCAAGAATGGACGATGGGATTGAAGAACATGTTAAATGAATCCTTTTGTTAAGTGAGTGTCAAAAGCATCTCCAAAATATATATATAAAGAGAAAAATATAAATGAGAAATAACATGTTGGGGCCAACATACCCTCATTTTTGAAAATTTTTACCCTTGAGATATTTTGAACCTTATCACTGAAAATCTTGCTATGTTAAGATCATTTTTTTGGAATTTGAAGATCATCCACTCTGATAAGGTGGCTTATTATATTTATAGTTTTGTTTTAAATTTGTCTAAACTTGTTAATAGTTGCCCTTCATATGGTAAGTGTAGGTTTCATGGAGATCCTATTGATGGATATGGGCTAAAATTCACTATTTGGCCCCATTTAGGATTTTATTAGCCTTTGGTATGTGGATGTTTGATGCTAGCCCTCCTTCAAAAAACCCTAAGCTTAAATTTAAACTTTGGTAGGAATGTTTAAATCACTTTAGACTTAAGCGTAATTTTCATACTAAGGTTTGGTCATGTTAAGATCTTGGCCCTCCTTCAGAAAACCCTAAGCTTAAACCCTTAGCTTAAAATTAAACTTTGGCAAGAATGTTTAAGTCGCTTTAGACTTAAGTGTAATTTTCATACTAAGGTTTGGTCATGTTTCTTCAAACCTTAGTATGAAAATTATGCTTAAGTCTAAAGTGATTTAAAAATTCCTACCAAATTTTAAATATAAGCTTAGGGTTTTTTAAAGGAGGGCCAGGATCAAACATCCATAGACCAAAGGCTAGTAAAAGCCTAAATGGGGCCAAATAGTGAATTTTAGCCCATATCCATCAATAGGATCTGCATGAAGCCTAAAATTATCATATGAAGGGAAACCAATAACAAGTTTAGACAAATTTATAGCAAAAATATAAATAGAATAAGCCACCTTATCAGAGTGGATGATCTTCAAATTCCAAAAAAATGATCTTAGCATAGCAAGATTTTTAGTGATAAGGTTCAAAATATCTCAAGAGTCAAAATTTTCAAAAATGAGGGTATGTTGGCCCCAACATGTTATTTCTCATTTATATTTTTCTGTTTCTATATATTTTGGAGGACACAAACCTTAGTATCAAAATTATGCTTAGTACCCTTCATTTTCTCCCTTTTTTATGTTCCCTATATTTCTAATGTAATCTAGCTTTTGTTGGTAGGGTAATTTATATTTTCTAAACATGGTTCCCTTCATTAAAAATTTAGGCTAAAGTTCTAACACTAAAGCTCCATTCATATTTTATAACATGAACAAGACCTTAGTGTTAACATTTTACCCTAAGTTCTATTTCATACCAAGCCCTAATTTAAAACCCTTGCTTATTGTAGATCTGATGGCTCACATTTTATCACCCCTTTTAATCCAATGGAGCAAGGAAAAGCCCAAAATTTGTTCCTGATAACCAATCATGTGAAATCCTTTGGATTATGATATATGGCTCTTGCTTCAATAGAGCCAAAGATTGGATGAAATTTCAGCCTAAAGGGATCCCACATGCTACGACTTAGGCTTAACTTAAGTTTTAACCTAAGATTTATTATATTATTATTTATAATATAATAAACCTTAGGCTAAAACCTTAAGTTATGTTTATAATCTTCCAAGGGGCTCATTTTTATTATGTCTCATTTAGACTTAAGATTCAGTCTAAAAATTATGCCTAAAGGTTAACTTGATCTTCTTTGCTTCATAGGATCCAATCATATGCAACTGATTGGATAACAATATAATGGTTCTTCCTTCTTTGATACTTTCAATTTAATAAAGCAAATTGAGTCCAAGATACTGGGAAGCCCCATGAGGACACCACATGGCACCCTTGTATTTGAATATAGGAACTTCCTGAGTTTAAATTTGGTGATCTCATGAATGTAATTTTCTATCCATGAGGATGTCTTTGATGTTAGTGAGACCATCAAATTCAAACCTATCTAACATTTTTGTTTAAACAAAGAAGGCATATTTTAATGTCATTTGAGGGGCCACTTTAATATTTAGCTCTAAAACTTAGCATACAATCATTTAACCTGAGTATTTATCATGTTTATTAATACAAAATAGACTTAGCTAAAATCATTTTAACCTAAGATTTTTATAATCTATGTACTAACTAAAGCTCTTGCATCTTGTAGGATCTAACGATACTTGCTTCATCATATAGGATGATCCAACAGGGTGAGATCATCAAAGACTTATAAATAGTTCTCAAAAGTTTTGAGAGCTTGACACATGGAGGAAGATCGCTCATTCTAAAACAAAGGCAAGGAACAAATCCCAAAGGCCCCAAAAAGGAGCCTAGTGGCATAACCATAGGATTGTATACCAAAATATACCAATGACACATGAGGACCTAGATTACAATCAATGGCTTACATTGATCCATATGAAAAGATCCAATGGAGCAAGGCAAAAGTATAATTTTCAAAAAATAATGGCTAGTACATAAAGGCATTTATGAAAAATGCCAAATGGATGTCAAATATGAGCCATGCAAGCAAAAAACAACAAAAATGGAGATTTTTTGTGCCCAAAAATGTAAATGTATAAAATCAAAGGTCATAATCAAATCCAAAGCATGTATGAGCCAAATTACAAATTGTTTTCACCATTAGAGCTTTATAAAGCCTTAAAATCCACACAAAAGCCATAAATTGCACTCAAATAATCTACTATCAAACTTAAAAATATCCAATTACACTTTGAGTGAAAGGAATCAATCTAGTGACCATTCGTGATCTAATAATGAGATATTTAGAGATTAAGAAGTCATGGTAGCTCACAGATAGTAATACAAAGATTAGATAGAGTTATATTTGTCCATATATAATGAAGTGAGGCTCTTGAAGGACACCAACCTAGACATTGCATCTCCAAATAGGGGTAACAAAAATTGGTTCATGTGTTTTCCGACATATGTAATGTGTTGATGTTCATGTAATTGGTTCTTAATGCATTGTTAGATCACTAAGTTACTTTGAAAATCCTCCTCATGCTTGACCTAATAATCTTCAATTATAATGTGAAAATCCCTCAAATATTTCTCTCTAGTCATTGCATTATTCCCCTAAAACTTAGGAAGTCAATTTCTTACCTCATTTAGCACTTCTTTGGGGTAACCCTGTATTTCATCAAAGTTAATAAGTTTAAATCGATGAATACTCGATGCAAGACATTCATTTTCATCTGATCTCTATGCCTCATTATTGGTTCCATCGTGGGATCAAGATGAGATGACAAAGGGATATAATGGGGTGAGTGAGGTGGACTTGGGAGATCAAACGTAGGATGATAGTTATCTTGTTGAGAAGGTGATAGATAATAAAAATGATTATAAGATTCTAGGTTATCATGAGAGTTGTGATTATATTTAGCCAAAGGAATTAAAACAAAAAGAAGTTCCTGTGTACCATAATTATGATGTTTTAGACACTCCTTTATTGCAAAAAATTATCATTCAATTGGCCTCCAAATTTGTCTCCTTCTTCTATGATGAACACTTAACTCAGAGACAAACTGCTTTGATGAGTTACCTTTGAAGGAGGATCTAAATCCTTATAGTTTTATATACAAGAGAACACCCAAAATTGAAGTAATTAAAATGGGCACTAATCTTTCAAAACTAGATAAAATGTTAGAGTTGCCATTAGAATAAATATTTTACAATAGAACATATCACAAACATATAGTGATACATTCTGAAATTACACTTTTCAATAATCAATGATGAGATAAAGAAATAAAGACATTGAAAATATAGATTCACATTCAAAAGAGAAAATCACTTTAAAACATGAACAAATTACATTTCTCTATAATAATTTTTGGAAACATAGGGTCCAAGGATCTTATCTCTGATAATGATGTCAATCGAGATGTTGCACAATTGATGGCCTAAAGTAGCAAATTAGTGTAAAAATTTAGACAAATAACTTTAGAACCTAATAAAGATAATATTACCTATTAATAGCACTAACAAAGTGTTGGTTCTCAATTTTACAACTCTTAAATTTAACCTTGCACACTTGAAAAGATGGACAATAAAGATGATAAACCTAAATTATGTCATTATAGCTAGGGAAGGGTTTAGCATCTAGATGGACTGAACATAGATAATGACTAGAAGACATCAAAACATGGTATGGTTAGTTCTCTGCCACTTGTGGCTCTACCTAGAATAAGGTTACAAGGTATCTTGGTCACAAGGAGGGATATTAGAGTTTAATCTCTAGGCAATTATTGTCACACATAAAGATCTAACCAAAGCATAACCAAACTTGTACAGTCCACTCAGGAAGAGATTTCACATAGACTGACCAAATGCTTTCAAATCAGACACAAGCTACTAAATACATATAAAATATGATTGTAATCTTCATTTTTATAGAAACTATTATCTTCTCTTCTGAGACAATGCTACTAAATAAAATGGTTTTACAATGCTAACCTTCAAACACCATTTATAGAGACATTCTAGATATATAATGTTCATGCATCTATAGGAAAATAACATTAAAAATATGCAAAATCATGTCTTACTTATAGGGTTAGGACAAGTAGTATGAGCTAGGTATATATAAATGGGTTGTGGTGGCTTTCAATAATGGGAATTCCTTCAATAGTTATGCTATCGTTCATTCCAAGATGTAAAAGACCAATAAACAAGATAAGGAAAACTATCAAGAATGATTTGCATTAATTAATACCAATTTAATACAAGAATTCATATGACCCTTGAAACCTCCAAATCACCTACTACAAAGTAAAGTCTCAAGCACCTTCTCTTTTCAACTCCATAAATCCAGGATATCCTTAAAAGATTATCAACAAAACATTTCAAAATCACAATTCAGAAGTGAATTTGTAATCTAAGTTCAAGCCTAAAATGACTACCATTAAGAGAGATAAAACCAGATACCCAATCAATAAAGCATGAAAAATGTGTTATTTCACTTTAATGAGAAAATAGAGAAGAAACTACAGTTGGTTTCCATTAACCTGAATGTAAATCTACATAAATCTATGTTCAAATTATTAACATGGTGAAAAACATGGTGGATTTGATCTGAAATAAGGGAGATACATAAATGCTCTCAGAGTTTTCGAATGACTGTACACATTAATCACCTTAGTAATAGAAGCAAAAAACACAACAAAAAATCTCAAAAAAAAAAATCCTCTACAAAGAGAAGATTTTTGAAAGTTAAAAATTCTAACCAAAAAATCCCCTATAAAGAAGACAAGCCCTCATTACTCATACAACATTTTATCACCTAAAATATTCTTCTAAGATGCTCCACCTAGAAGATGTCTTTCCATACACCTGGAGACTCTCATTCTTTTTAAGGTGATGATTTTGTATCTTCGATTGTCTATGTCATGATGAAGTTTGACATGACCATCTAGAGATTTGATGCAATTGAGCTTGAGGGATAATATTATTCTTAGGTGTAAAAAAAATCTTATCTTCTTGTGAAACCATTTTTTCCCCTATTTTAAAACTAATCATTTGCCCACTTAGGTTGAGGATGACCTACTAGCTACATATCTGGTTACCATTTTCAACTCTTCAAAGAATATAAAATGAAAGGATAGAGGGGAGAATAGAAAATATAAAGAATGATCCTTAATATTTTGGTAATTTATAAATGGAGCATCCATTATGGCTGCCTTCCTCTTCTACTGAAATAAACTAAAGTCTTTATCACATACCTTAGTCATAAGCATGATTTCAGTGCTATAATCTCCTTCTTGATCTCTATCAAAATCCTTTCCTTGCCTTTGATTTTTCCCTTTCCCATTCACATTTTCTTATCTCTTTTGATGATAAACCTAATAATGATACATGCACCATTACACCTTATTTTTACTTGGTGAGTTTCCAAAACCCAACTAAAATTTTGTACCATTTATCTTTGGTGGGATTTCAGACCTCATTTACAACTTTACACGCAATTAGATTGGATAACTCTGCCTCACATTTACACTTGGTTGGATTTCAAAATTCATGCACACATTTTCACTTGGTGGGATTTCAAGACATAGGTGCACTTTCAGACATTTGTAAAAGTGCATAACATCTCAATATCTCTGTAGCTATCCATTAAGTCAATGTCATTTCAATATTCAAAATTTTCAATATGATGCTTGACTTCTACAATACCTTTAACAAGACATTGGTGTGGATTTAAAATATTCTTAGACTTTCTTTTGATAGTACCTTCCATGGGCTTGGAACATCCAATTGTACCTTGAAAATTGAATGTTATATTGCAACATTGAATTTTACCCATGCTCTTTTTATCTCTCTTGCTTTACAAATCAAGCCTTTGAATTCCATGGGAATTCAACCTAAGACATAGTGTAGGGCTTTGGACATACATATCCTATTTGAAAACTTCACAAAACAAATTGTGATATTGGAATCTCCTTTAAAACTTCCACTACAACTAGACCATGGACCTCTGAAGTATATCAATCCTGCCTTCTGTCATGCTTTCTTTTTCAACAATATACTTCTTGAATGTTTTCTTTTGTTTTTCACTTATGATTCTCAAAATATCGACCATGACTTTATGGAGAGGGGCCCAATTATGTAGTTCCTTGATTTTCTACATAAACAATTTGATTTTATGAGAAACCTAAAGAAATCTTACTAGAAACTAAAATCCACTTAAAAGTAAAAAAAAGAGATGCTTGGGTACAAGTTGTAGTTATTTTCAGGTCATGTTACATAACGGGCAATTTAGTAAATCCTAGATAGTTAAGAATAACTTTAAGGGATCAAATGTATTGATAGCCTACAAAATGTATTTATGATCATTGAAAATTTCACCTATCATTAAGGAAATGACACAAATACACTAAACACAACAATGATAATATATAAACACACTTCAAATATCCTATAATGGCCAAAAGGCATTGTCTTCTTGCCTTTAAACCATCAAAGACTCACTTCTCCGTTCCATCGTTAGAAAATGCATCCTTCAACACAATCAAATTGGCTAGGGATTTGAACATAAGGTGGGAAAAAATGAGAATGGAACTTGGAATTTATTTCCCTCTTTTCTCTTAGGTCATCACTAAATCTACCAATGACATGTGGTGTGTTTTCCCTTTGGTTGGATTTAAGACTTTATGTGCATATTTTCACTCCTTGGGTTTAGGGAATCTACATGCACTTTTGAACATTTTAAAAAGTGCATAACCTCCAAAAAAAATTTCATTTGTTTTTTGTTTCAAAAGTTTCATCACTTATATTATTTGCACAAGTTTCAAGCCTTGATATTCTACTTCCTAAATGCAAATTTTCAAGTTAAATTGGCATTGCAAAGGGATAGAATATCCCCACATCCCTGTAGATATCCATAAGTTGATGCTTTTCCTAAAAGTTGAAATTTTTTTCTGTTTTGACCTCTTATTACCATGTGGACTTTAAAACATATATATGGGATTTGAAAATTTTGAGGATTCATTTTGATGGCACTTTGTGCTGGGCTTTGGGGCTTAAACTTTATTTTACATGTTGCAAGTTTATATGTTAAGACTTGCAATGTAATATTTTCTTTTCCTCCCAAAGCTCTAAACTTGTTTTTTATTTTAATCTCTCTACTTTGATTTTTATGGCACTTTTTGTGGGATATAGACCTTCACATGCACATTGAAAATTATAAATTAAAGATACAATGTGATGTTATATTCCCCTCCTGAAGTTTTAAACCCTTATCTTTCACAACGAGAAACATTAAACTTAGTATCTTTTATACTTAGTCACATTTTTTACTCTTTCCAACTTGATTCCACCATGGACACTGCAATCAAAGCACACTTGAAAACATGAAAACATTAAGCATTAGTGAAACCACATTTTATGGGGTCTACACAAAGCAACTATAGAAGTAGGACTTTATTCTAGATGAACACTTCTTCTAGATTCATTCCAGAGGGAAAAATTTAAATATTAAACATTCATATATCAGGAAGGGCATAAATTGATTAGTTCATAGTTTGGCACTAGCACAGTCATCATGGGGGTGATTTGAAAGATAGGATCAAGGTAGACAATACTACTACAATGTTACTATCATGTTCAGAATTCATGTCCTTGATTCACCTCTAGTCTTATTTCTAGATATTTTTTAAGTTTTCTTCTATATTTATGTTCATGAATTCTAATATTCTGACACAATCAACAAACAAACATAGAAAAAAATCTCATTTTTTTCCTAGTTAGACTTTCTTACAATTATTAAGTTTTAGTTATTTTAATCATTAGTTTTTTATTTTTCTTGTCAAAATGTTATGTTTAAGACTTTCAATATTTCAAATAAATTTAAACTAATTAACATTAATAAACCAGTTGATTAATATTTTGATAAAAAATATTGGTGAACCTATGTTTTTATTTTAATAATACTTCTTGCTTGTTTTCTTGATATTTTTGTGGTCCAGGGTTTCAGATAAATTTAGGATTTTGTAAAAATTGTCTTTAATTCCTTACATAAAAACATTTTTTAATTTTATTTTCACTTTATTTTCCATTTTTTTATTCTTATTTTTATAACCATGTTATATTATCTATAATGCTACTTAGTGACTATCATTACGAGCTACAATGTAATATATTTCATGGACATAATGGTGCAAGTGGTACTGATCCAATAATCATATTCATTTTACAACACTAAACACAAAATTTATTTTCCATGTGCCTCAAGATATATCAGAAACACCTAGGGTCCCTTGTTTACACCATACTTATCCTCTTTAGTCATTTGATTTTTGATTCACCTGAGAGGACCATATCATCTAGGGAAGTTACTCTCAACGTACCCTTATAAATTGAGTTTGTGGGATACATGATTTGGTTGGTCTTTATACTTATTGATCTAAACCATTGATTTGATATTAATCAATAAATGGGAAAGTATATATGAGAGCCCACATAATTATTTAAAGCTTTCCCTGCATCACCCTTCATACCTTGATTTAAATTGCATTGTATTTATAGTAAATAGTTATTTTTATTTTCACATTTTTTTTGCTACAAAATATTATGCTAATTTTGTTTTCTATGCCATTTAAGAAAAATATTTATTTTCTTATTTTGAGGTGTAGTACTATATTAAGTGGAATTCCTACTAAAAATATTTAAATTCCATTAGTTTTTATTAAAATTTATTCTTTTAATATAAATAATGAATATTTGTCTTTTGATGTACACATTACTAAATAATATTTCTAAGAAGATGCTAACAATGAACAAGTTGATCAAGATACTATTAGTGTATGAGATATGCATGAGGGATTGGATAAGATTCATTATATAGAGCTTTATTTACTAGACCATGAACAATTTAAATTTCTATCTATTTTTAGACAAGGATTTCATCAAACACCATAAGAAGAACCAAAGATTGTTGAATTCCTAGTATCTTATAAGCATGCTTAAAAATCAAAGAGTTATAATTTCCCTAATCAATAATAACTTATTTTCTAATTTTTTTATACTAATATAAGTATTACAACTTCTATATTTGATGTGATCACTACATTTGTAGGCTTAGGGGTTAAAAATTCATTCCTCAAATTTATATGCCCATACCTAATCCAATAGTTCATAAATATATATATTAAGCATGAGATATATATTTTACTTAATCAAATTCCTTCTGTTCTAACCACTTAATCATACATACAATATATGTAATAAAATTGAATGCAATAACATGCACCAAGAGAGAGAGAGAGAGAGAGAGAGAGAGAGAGAGAGAGAGAGAGAGAGAGAGAGAGAGAGAGAGAGAGAGAGAGATGAGAGAGAGGAGAGAGAGAGAGAGAGAGAGAGAGAGAGAGAGAGAGAGAGAGAGAGAGAGAGAGAGAGAGAGAGAGAGAGAGAGAGAGAGAGAGAGAGAGAGAGAGAGAGAGAGAGAGCAAATTTAACATGGAAACCCAATGTGGGAAAAACCATGGAGAAAAATCTTAGGTATATGAATGAGCACCAACTCAAACTACAATATTCACAAGAACCAACTTACAAGAGCACCAACCCCTTTATTGAACACTGAAACAACAACTATTCATGAGCACCAACCCATAGGAGAACCAACCCCTTTGCTAAGCACCAACTCAACAACTATTTGTGAGCACCAACCCATAGGAGCACCAACGCCTTTGCTAAGCACCAACACAACTATTCATGAGCATCAGCCCATAGGAGCACCAACCCCTTTTGTGTATACCACACAACTATCTCTCAATGTTGCTTCTCAACAAATGATAACACACTACTATATCTCTTCTCTTTTCTTTGCTTTCCCCTGATCTTCTTAGCTATATAAAATAATTCGCTTCCATATTTCTAAATGGCTTCCCAAGCCTCCTTTTATAGCTTTCCAAATGACCTTTGGCATTCACCCTTGCATGACCCTTTGGATTCTTTCTTTATCTTTGCCTAGTGACTCTTTGAATTCCTCAAGGTGACCCTTCATGGAGAAATGTGTCCTTTTCCTCTTTTGTCTTTAGTGATGACTCTTTGGATTCCTCAAGGTGACCCTTCATGGAGAAATGCATCCTTTTCCTATTTTGTCATTAGTGATGACTCTTCGACTTCTTAATTGGGCCCTTTTTTGTCTTTATGGAACCAAAAATATATTTGATAATATTAAATAAATATTAACACACATTTAGCCAAGATATAAACATTAAAAACACCTTTAGACATTAAATTCTAATTTGATATCAATGACAATATTTCCAATAATATCCTCTAATTGTTACACATAATATATCACTTGCCTTGCCTAATACACTAACCCTTGACCAAACTATTACATTTTCACATGATAAGGTGTTGTAGTTAAAGTGATGTATACCAAAAACTAATCAATATTTGGATTCTTAAGCCTTGTTTCATAATCAACTAACACCTTATATTTCATCTTATCCTTTACCTCTAGGATTTGTAGCTCAAAATATTCCATTATATGAGGGCAAGTGATATCCTAAACAACATATTAGATATTTTCATGCAATATGTTTGGACTATGATTTTAATTACAAATTTATAACTAAATGGTTTGAAATAGGCTTAAATAATTATGCATTGAGATGGTTCTATGATTTACCTGTGTAATCAGTAAAATATTTAAATCTTTTATCATAATGATCTATATAGTAGTTTTCAATCAACAATAACCAATTTTCCAAATTATTTATCCTAATATAAGTATTACAACTCCTATATTTGATGTGATCACTACATTTGTGATGACTATATGTCTTTAGTGACGACTCTTTATATTCCTCAAGGTGACCCTTCATGGAGAAATTTATCCTTTTCCTCTGTTATCTTTAGTGATGACTCTTCGACTTCCTAATTGGGCCCTTTTTTGTCTTTATGCAACCTAAAATATATTCATTAATATTAAATAAATAATAACACACATTTATCCATGATATAAACATTAAAAACACCTTTAGACATTAAATACTAATTTGACATCAATGACAATATTTCCAACAATATCCTCTAATTGTTACACATAGTATATCACCTACCTTGCCGAATACACCAACCCTTGGCCAAACTATTACATTTTCTCATTATAAGGTGCTGTAGTTAAAGTGATGTATACCAAAAAATAATCAATATTTGGATTCTTAAGCCTTGTTGCATAATCAACTAACACCTTATATTGCATCTTATCCTTTACCTCTAGGATTTGTGTCTCAAAATCTTCCATTATATGAGGGTAAGGGATATCCTAAACAACATCTTAGATATTTTCATGAAACATGTTTGGACTATGATTTTAATTACAAATTTATAACTAAATGGTTCTAAATAAGCTTAAATAGTTATGCATTGAGATGGTTCTATGATTTACCTCTGTAATTAGTAAAATATTGATCTATATAGTAGTTTTCAATCAACATTGATGAGAATCTCTCTTATGTGTAAATTTATAATTCAATCAAGGAATTAATGATCCTATTAGTGACTATGTAATTCAATAAAATACCTTGATTTATAAGATAAAAAGTGCTTTGGTAGATAATGAAATGAAATATATTTTAAACCAAATCATGATTCAATCATTTTTAAAACATTTAAATCATTTAAAGATATTTTTCATGTACTACGAAACATAAGAATTAGGGTTATTTCTTTGAACAAACATAAGCATACACCTATATATTATTTGAACTATAAATTGAAGATTCAAGGCAAGTCATATTATAATGATAAACCAACATATAATAAATTAGATGCAAATATTTAAGTTAATTTAATTTTTTAACTACTAGCAACATCTTTTTATCAGACAACCCAAGAAGGATATCTTATAGACTACCAAAACTACCTCACAAGTTGTTGCAAAAATTACTTGAATTCAATCTTACCACTTTGCCTTCTCCATTTGAAGTGGATAAGAGTAAGCCTAAAATATTTTTTTTATTATTTAAATGCATATTATTATAGCCATAGATGAAAATTTCATTCTAATAATAGATGTTTTAAGATGAAGCATGCAACTCAAAATCTTTTAAAAAAATGTTATTTTTATAGGCACTCATGTAAAGGAATTTAAGCCTCAAAATAAATGTTAACAAGGATAATTCAATAGTGTATGACACTTAAAATGGTAATCCACCTCCTAATCCATGTATGATAGT
>JARHVA010008268.1:387500-422500 GCA_037957365.1 Torreya grandis | reverse complement strand
GGCCTAATTATAATTATCAAAATTAATCCAAATACTATTTTATCCATACCTAAGTGAATTATTGATTAAGTATTCATGTAGTTCTTATATGCATACATGTATTCAAAGGAGTACATTTGCACAAAGCACTCGAGCTATGAGAACTATGTGAAGATTGATTTCATCATTGGAGTGTTAGATATAGAGGTAGTGTTTATAAATTTTATGGGTGATTTTTAAGGCATCATTAAGTTACAAGATGATATTTTTACAATTTGTATCATGTTCAACATTCATATCCTTGCTTCACCTTTAGTCTTACTTCTAGATATTTTATGGGTTTTCTTTTAACTTTTTATTCCTCTATTATGATAGTATGCAATAGTTAATGAATGATCATAAATATATAAGGTGATCATTTATTCCCCATACTTATACTTTATTGAAATCATTCTTTTTTTATCATTTATTCATTTAATTTCATTTTTCTTGTCAAATGGGTTGTTTAGATATTTTTATTATTTGAAATTAATTTATATTAATAAGAATTAATATACCAATTAATTAATTTTTTTATAAAACACTATCAAACACATTAAAGCTATTACGCATTCAATAAAACTGCGCTATTTCTCCCAACTTACAAATTATTCATAAGAATTAGATCGTAAGCAAGTATAAACCACCCCAAACTCAATTCAAATTTACCATTTTCCAAGTGTCAAAAGATATATCATAGGTTACATACATTCAATGGGCACAATTTCACACATATACCTAATTGGAATAATTAAATGTGTCTTTATTTTCCTTCTTGGAGTATTAAATTTGTACACAGTGCTCAACTAATCATTGGGGAGTGGTAGATTACAACATAGTATAACATTTTTCACACTTTTCAGGTGTGAACTAATATTCAAGTTGAACTAGTGTTACAAACTGAAGGAGATAGATTTGTGGATCCTGCATGAGTAATAAGAATATGATATCACACACAAGGATAAATAAAAAGTAGTTTTATATGTCTATAAAAAATAGGTGGTAAAAATATACAAGGATGTACTTTTTCAATTAGGAATATACCCTCTGAATTGTACCAACTTGATACTAACGACACCATTTGAGTGAAATAAAAGTTACCAAACCTTATCTGACTCATAGTCTAGATTGTTATCCTTCATACTTACTTCCATCTATCTTAGACCTACACATAATATTAAAAATATAAGTATATTAACTTATAATTTACTTTTTATATTTATAAAATTTATTTTTTAAATTAAATATAACCTGTTACATTCAAATTCATTGTTAATTTTATAGATATTATAATATAAATTAACTACTTATAGTTTTACCGAATAATGCTTAACATAATTAAAATAGGGTAAAACATATTAGTGAAACCTTATATTTATAGACCATTTTTAATACCTAGGTTTCTATTAATGTTTCATCCTTGTCTTAAGTGTTTTTAAATTTTTTCTTGTGGTTTTAATCTTAGACCTAATTTATTATTTTCCCTAATATTTCAAATTAAACAAGTGTATAATGGATGAAAATTATTTCTATTTTTTGACTCAATACATTATTATAATCCTTAGATGTCATTGGTCTTTATTATGAAAAATAACTAACAACTATGTAATTTCATGGATCAGATATTTACACATTAATAAGGCTTGAAATAACAATGAACAATCTCTAACCTTATTTAATTCATATTGTGGCAACCTCCAATCAGTGTTGTTATATGTTTTCATTAGGTGCCAAATGGAATGCATGACTTAATTTATCCGTCATGCTCCCATTGTGTGGCCAGAGCATATAGATTATCAAGTACATGTTATACATCCCCTTCATAGATTTATTATGATTATTGAATATAAATACACTACATGGTATGTTATCCAAATCCATGCCAAAGAAGATTTATCTAGTAAATTTGATGATATAGATAAAAGAGTATTATCTAAATTTATCAGCATAAACCTAAAATACATGACATAATTTAATATGTATTAAGAGACAAACATAAAAACTATCTTAAGATACTACACATGGGGATAAAAATGATCCTTTTAATGACATCACTAAATCCTTTTTATTTACTAATCTGACCACATGTCCATACCATTATTGTTGATATTATCCCTATATCTACACCTATAGTTAAATATGTGATGTCCACCCATGGTATGAGGGAAAACCAATGCTTCCAATAAATTTCCTTCTCTATTCCTAAACATGTGACTTATTCTAGTCCTATAATGACTAATAATATTAAATCATAAAAAAATATTAATTCACATTCCTTTGAGTATATTATTTTAGCTCTATAGGATAATATGTTTCAATTAGAGAAAACTATTTCTTGATATCTTCATTCAATGGATTCAAATTATTTAATCCACAATCAAAATAAGCCCCTAAGATTTCATATTATCTCTTACCTATATGTTTAATATCTCTTAAGATCCCATCTTACGATAGAAAAGGTGATTCCAAACAACATGTTTAATCCTTCCACATAGCACATTTGAGTTATGTAACCGATAATTGACTAAAGTTTTTACAATGAGTCTTAAAGACTATTTTTTTATGGTTCAATTTCCTCCACCAATCAAGTAGAGTTTTTTTTTTTAATTTTGTAGATCTATTTATATCACACTTTTCAATCAACATTGATGATAAAATATCTTTTTTACAACTTGCCAAATTCAAATAATTTTCCAAAAAGCTAATCATTGAGTATGTACTTCAGTATAATACCATGCTAGCTAATATGACCATTTATATGGCATAAAATGACTTACAAGAAATATTATAGAAAAAATTTATTTCAACATTTCATGAGTCCATATTATTTAATAAATTCAAGTATTTTCATTATTTATGTCTTATAGTGAGAGATAAATAAGTCAATCTCATAAGTTTGAAAAAAATTAGGTATGCATCTAATATTCCCATTTCTTCAACACATATGTTTCAAAGAAAATTAAAATAAAAGATAAAATATAGCAATACAAAGAATAATGAAAATACAATGGTTAATGTAGTTTAATAGCTTGAATTTTACTTATCTTATGTACTCCACATAAGAAATGGTTTTCATGATTACTCCAACCTTCTCATTAACTTCTATATAATCTATTTAAGTTTAACCTCATATATCTCCCTTCACCATAATATTTTCATGTGAATCAACCTACACCTAATAATTATGATAGTAATACATAATGTGGATATCATTGATCTGTCAGGAATTTTACAAATAGATACTTCAAGTCAAGGAAAAATGTATAAGATCTAATTGATGAAAAAACTATTGAGATAAGAATATCAATAGAAGATTATACACTGCAATAAAATATAATTTATAATTTGAAAATATTCAATGACCCATTCTAAAATAATGAGGTAACAGAGACTAAGGACACTTTTGACATTAGTTATACATACAATGTGTATCCTCCTCCTATGACATATGACCACCTACTAGATGAGGTCATTGGTACACTTACATGTATATCAAAACATTTATCCATGAATAAAATTGATTATTGTGAGATTTTAGATAATTATTTAGATATCCATTCACTATTCATATGATCTTACATTAATGATCACCTTATACACAACATCATTGTAAGAAATGATTCTAGTGATTTTTTTTCAACAATGACATTTATTAACTCCCATAGGTACAACCCAAAGGATATAAAGGACACTACAATATTTCTTGAATAATTAAATGGAAAAACACAAAACTCTCTCAAATACATTATATTACCACTTCAGGTAGGATTAAACATAGTGGTCATTTCATTATTAGTTTTAATGAGTAATTAGTTCATTGAAATTTTTTAAGGATGCCCTTAGATATAAAATCTTCATGTAATACCATGTACAGTGCATAGATGTATCAATTATATAAAATTAAACAAGGTAGTCAAAATTTTAGACAATATCTATGAGTACCCGCTTCATCTAACAGTATATCCTCATCCTCCCCCCACCCCCCCACCATAGATTATTTTTGCACTTATTAAGGGTCATTATAAAAAGGTAGTTGTTGCATCCATTTAGGATCTCTCTATACACTCATTTCAAAGGAGAAAATAAGTTTCTTACACAACCAATTTTACAATAGTCATCATATAAAATAGTTATAAAGGACTTATTGAGGCTATTATCTATAATATCATGCACCGAGATAATACAATAGATAGTTAAAACATGCTCTACAATGAAAAATGACACTAATACATTCTTATATTATACATCACACCTAATAGAGTCCTAGGTCTTCTCAATTTTTCAATAATACATAGGATTCAATATGCAGTGATGTTGATAGTTAAATTACAGTGTTTGATTCCTTCTCATATTCTAGTAAACCTATACATGTTAATTTTATGTCAAAAAAGGTGACCCTATCACCCAACTATAGAGGAGTACCCAAAAACTATACCATTGTAAGGATAATAGATTAGTACCTTTGTAAATATAAAAATAAAAAAAACTTAAAAAATAAAAAAAATATTAGAGTAATCAAATAATATAAAACTATGAACTAATAATGACATGATGGATAGTTAAAATATTTGCATATGTTAATTATCATATGTTTTGTAGATGGTGTATTATTTTCAATCAAACATGAATTTCACATTATATGAGTGTGATGTGAGGTATACAAGTCATACATAAACACATAGTTGTTAGAATTTCATATACCTAGGGGCCATGTCAATGTTAGGGGCAAATTAAAATTATTTTACTCTTAGTTTTATATGGGGAAGGGTTAAAAAATAGAATATATTAAACATGAGGGTGTATAAAATAATTATAGAGTAGGCCAATTAATTGAAATCTCAAATAAATGAATATTCTATATCAAATTAATAAAATATACTAAAGATATAAATTAATTGATCAAATGATATTATATTGATACTAATGTTACCTAGTTATAATTATAATGCATAGGAATATTTGAGGTAAACAAAGGCATGAACATGAAGGATCTATTTGTTAGATTTTTGAAATAATATTTCTAGAGACATAAATACTATCATCGACCTGTGGACACTATCATTGAAACTTATGTATGTGATGTGATGATCCTAAAATGTAGGGAATATTATATGTATTGTGAAATGACCAATTGTATTGTTCTAGGTATTATGTCACTTTTTTGCTAGTATATTAAAATTTGCTGTACAAGTTGTAGATGTTTGGTTTTTTATCAAACCCTAGCTCTTCACTCTTAGGTCATGCTTGTTCACATAAAATGGGTTAGTTGTCTCACGGTGTTAACATGACCTCAAATACACATTTATCAATGAGCATTGCCAAAATTTATAACATTCCAAGGATAGACTCAAACTTATGTAGTTCTCACCTATGTATGGGACTATGCATGTACAAAAGTGTAATATGTTATATGTAGATGCATGTAGTGATCTAAATTCTAACTTGATAAATACCACTCATGTCCTACTATTTGAATGATTAATACAAAATTATGACTAATCCTATGACTAATGTATAAGTAATGATAAATAGGGTAATGGAAATAAGTTTTATGATTGATTGAATGCATTTTGGGAGGTGTTTTCTTGGTATTTTATAAATTAGCAATGAGATGGTTTAAATTTGTAATTTTACAACACGTTTTGAAAATATATCATGGTAGGGTTAAATAATAAAAGAGGATAACAATACCACTCATGTCCTATTATTTGAATGATTAATAAAAAAATTATGACTAATCCTATGACTGATGTATAAGTAATGAAAAATAGGGTAATAGAAATAAGTTTTGGGAGGTGTTTTCTTGGTATTTTATAAATGAATAATGATAAGGTTTAAATTTGTATTTTTACAACACCTTTTGAAAATATATCATGGTAGGGTTAAAAAATAAAATAGGATAACCCATATGTTTCTAAACATTTGTAATTTGGATGAATTTTGAGGTGAAAACACTTAATTTTAAAAATGTGAATGCTAGCATTGACACTAGTGTCCCTCTATGTATGGTAATGTCCAATAGGATAGAGAACTCTTATTGATCTACAAATAATAGTCAATGATCTATTTCTAGTTTTAAGCTTTATGTAATTCATACATAGTATAGATCATCATAATGATAGGTTTAGACTACAAGATAAGTATTTAGGTGCTTTGAGATGGTGAATGCAAGCCTTGTATTAGTAGGAAGGTCTAGAATTGAAGGGTACAACCTTTATTAGTATTTTTTAAATATATAAGACCATGATTCTATATAAATTAATTTTAATATATACACCCCCATTCCTCACCATTTAAGATATTAATTCATAAGGATGAATAACTAAGTTAAAGGAAAGAAATGTGTGCCTAGGTGTACACAACACCTTATTTTTACTCGAGTGCATTTTAAGTGATTTGATAGTGTATGACTTGTAACTAAGAGCATGTTATAGTATATATCAGTGTATATAATTTTATTTATAAATAATTTTAAATGATAGAAAGTGAAGAGAGAAAGGAAGGAGTAAAAAATTATGAAAATTCTAGCTTGTATATCACACTATAAATTTTATAAAAGATTTTATAAGGGCCATAATAATTGGGAGAAATATTGTTATATT
Source organism: Torreya grandis (assembly GCA_037957365.1). NCBI lineage: Eukaryota > Viridiplantae > Streptophyta > Pinopsida > Cupressales > Taxaceae > Torreya > Torreya grandis. The sequence continues at coordinate 415,880 of JARHVA010008268.1, read as the reverse complement.
TTTTTATATTGATTTAGAGACATATTACTATATAGATTAAAACAAAAAAAAGACCTACTCACTTATGTCAAAATTCCTCTCACTACAGTGTTGATCTACCTGCTGCTTCATTATATCTTATGTCATTGCTAATTTATCTCTCAAACTAACTAGCACTTCCTATTGATGTCGAATGTTTTCTTCAAGAGATCAAAATTTGGGATATAGATTCAAGGATAAAGTGATGAATCAAGTGAGTTAATCATATATAGCTACTAAGGGATACATTTCGAAAGAAATATGGAAGGAAGTTTTATACCACCATTCTACTAGTGGCAATGAATGAGCCCATCTATCTTGTTTGTTTGAAAAATATAGTAGAGATGTCATTTAAGAATTTTTTTACAAAGTCTATTTGTCCATAAAATTTAGGATGATATGATGATATATGATATAACATCATGAAAATCATTTAGTCCAAAAATTACTAGTAAATATGGGATATTGATCACTAAAAATGACCTTTGGAATACCATGCAATTTGTTAACTATATTGAGAAAATAATAAGATAATAGATTGGTCAAAAATGGTTGTGATGAGAAAAAATAATGAGCATAATTGGTAAGCCTATCCACAGTTACCATGATGAAATTTTTACCATCAGATCTTGGCAAACCTTTAATGAAATCCATAGAAACCTCCTTCCACTTATGGCTAAATATGGATAAATGTTGCAAAAGTCCCAGTGTCTTAATTATTTCACCATTATTATATTGACACACCATATATTCAACCAATTCTTTTTGGATATATCCCCTTTAGTCTTTCCTAAAATAAATCTTGTTTTATTCTTTGATAGGTTTTCATAAATCCCAAGTTTCCACACACTAGATATGCATGAAGTTCTTGATGGATTTTATGTTTGAGGAGAGAATTCTTACAAAAGTATAATCTATCTTTATACAATAATACTTTTCCTCTTCAGCTTTTTTTAGGACAAACCAAAACCACGCTAAAAATTTTGAATCAAATAATGTGTATCCCTATCATAATCCCATTACAATCTTGCTTCCTCTATCCAATTTACCTACCAAATAGTCATTACACACAGCAATACCTCAACTAATTCATCCCTCCTAGATAGTGCATATGCCACCACATTCTCTTTTTCTTTAGTATATGCTATTTAAAACTCATATATTAACATTTTATTTACCCATTTTTTGTTATTTCAATGAAAAAAATTGGTACAAAAAATATTTTAGGCTATCATGATCAATGTTTACCCAAAATTTTCTACCCATTAGACAAGTTCTCCATTGTGTAACTATAGGCAAAATAGCCATCATCTATTTCTCATAGATTTCCTTGAGAATAATTTATCCCTTGATTTTTTGACTCTCAAAGGAAATGATTCCACCTTATATTTCATGATTAAAATGCCCATGCCATATCATGATCCATGAAATTCATCAAAAAATTGTTTTAGAAAAACTAGGGGTAGCTAAAACTAAAGTGGTGTGCTTAGCCAATTTCAAATTCTTGAATGCCTTGGTATCTATTTAAATCCACTAAAATTATTATTTATTCAAAAAATATGTGAGTGGAATTAATATCTACCATAATGCTTTTACAAACCTATGAAAGTAACCTATTAGCCTAAAAAATCCTTAAAAGTTTTTGAAAATATTTAACACTTGCTACTCCTTCATAGCTTAGATGTTCCTAGGATAATGTTTAAATAATTGATGTAAAAAAATATGACCCAATAACTCCACCTATTATACTATAAAATCACATTTGAAAGGTTTCACATAAAGTTGATGTTGTTCCTAAACAAACAGTACCTATTTCACATTATTCAAATGGTCTTCCCAAGTTTTTTGGTATATTGAGATGCCATTGAAACACACCAACACAAAATTACTCAAAAAATATTTAAAATAATATTAATCAAACTCTAAAAAGTAGATGGTGCATTTGTGAAAACAAATGCATGAGGATAAACTTATAATGGCCTTCATGAGTTCTGAAAGCTATTTTATGGATATCCTCATTTCTAATTTAAATATGATGATACTTAGACTAAAAATATAATTTTGTAAAAATAAACATGATGTAATTCATCAATAAAATCATAAATTAATATAATAGGTAACTTATAATTGTATACATCCAATTCATAACAAAATTTGTGTTAAAATTATCAATATTACTCGAATTGCACTCAAATACACATTTTAGGTCAAAATGCATAAAATTCACTAAGTAGTTTGAAATTTTCATTTAAAAGTTCCAATTTAAGTCAAAGTATCCCTAAATGGGGCAATGAAATTTATGGGCCAAATAACTTTGATCAATTTCTTTTGAGTCAAAATGATGATTTCACCTTTTATACTCTAGATCACTCTTTTCTATTAAATTCATTGGTACAAACCATGTACCCTTATTATTTTATGTTAAAAACATCCTAAATGAAAATATGGTTCCAGTGCATTTAACATCACCTTCTAATTCTTCTTGAGTCAAATTACAACTCAATAATATGACTTTCTAACCATTTTGATTAATTGAGGGCCAATTTTCAAATAATTGCACAAATGTTGATTAACCTTGTTTAAGGATAATTAATCCAAATCAAGAGCTTAAGTGGATTTTTCATGATATTTTTTTAATATTTATTTTTGAAAATTAATTCCTATTAACTACATCATTGAGTGACATCATTTCTTGGAAAGACATTCCTAAGCCATAAATGCCACAAATATCAGGATTATGGGTCACCCATGCTTAGTTAATTCCTCCAATACCTCTTAAATTCCCCTTATTCCAAGGTCATGATGAAGATAATTATGGATTTAATTCTAAATATTAGGATTATCCATGGCCACACATCTCAATCTTGAGATGGATGGTCATGGTTGATCCTGACCAATCTCAAAAATCTATAAATAGAGATGCCACGGACATGAATTTTAATTTTGAATATTGCAAAGTTATAATGTTAAATTGTTTCCAAAAAGATTTGTATTTGATCATTGATTTTGTTTTCAAGCTTCATTGATAGGCTAGTTTAGTAATTTAGAACCAGGAGCCTAGGTTTTATGGAGTGTTCTTAATGCATTGGAGGAGCTTACCACCATTGTTGACAAAGACAAGGATGCTTGATCAAGGGAGAACATTCTTTTGAGGCACATAGGTATGATGAATCAATTGAGAAGGTAATATGATGTTACTTTCTTTTATTTTTTTCTTGTTATTCTTTGTAATTCTCATAGGAATAGATAGGCTTAGTTAGTTAGTTCTTTATGCATGTTTCATTATTTATGAACTAATGCTTGACTAACTTGATTTGTAATCCTATCTACAATAATTTATGGTGTAATTTTTTAGTTATTTTTAGTTTGGGAACATCCTCAAAGTATCATCCTTGTTATGCACCATGACCACCAGGGAGGAGTATGCACTTTGGTTGTGTCTGATAAACTCTATGTTTGACATATCTTGTACCATATTTTCAATTTCACTATTTTAAGAATATAGATATGCCTATATGGTATAATTATTTATGGTGTAATACCTTTAATTATTATAATGGCATGATCATGTGCTCTTCTCAGTGGAATTCTTTTCACCATCATACCAACAACAATGGGGTGGTCATCAAGAATCATTCGTAAATCAAGATGTGTAGACTCATTAGTTCATTGAAATTCTATTGAAAACAAGCATAACACCAATCCTTCAACACATTTTTTGAAAATATTCCTCATATGTTGTGAATTAACCAAATTGTGTAGATTTTGTCTATAATCCATGTAGTTCAAATGTCTTACTTTTAAAATGAAAGCACATGAATTATTCCTAAAAATTAAACTTTATTGTGCCCAAATTTATGAACCATTAAACTCTCAAAATAATGTTAGACGTGCCCATGATAATATAAAAACATAAGACAATCTAACATGCAGTCTTCCATACCAAGATTAACAGGAGGGAATTTTCCATAAAGTTGACAATTTCACCATCTTCAATATTGACCCAAAATTATGGAATTGGGTAAATGAAATAGTTCAAATGAGTATTAACGTAATATTGATGAAATTGTATTTACTCCTTTAGTCAATGAAAATATTCACCTTTTGTTTCTTGATAAAGTGTACCACCTTAAGAGTTTGAGGAGTAATAAGACTTGAATGTGCATGATATGAAATAGTAGGGTGATAATCTTAAGATTATTCTGTTGGCTCTTCCGTACCCTTGCCTAGGGCATCATCATAATTTTCATCTTCATTGGCACCTTCAATGTATAACAATTTTTTCTCAACACATATATGTCCTTTGCTCAATTTTTTATCACAACTAAAATAGAAATCTTTTGTATGATTCTCTTCAATTTTTAAAGGGATCAATATTTTAGGTTGAGGAAATTATGGTGATGGAAAATTATGTTCATGGATATCAATAATATTCCTTCATTTTACCATATATTTTGATTCTACCCTTGCATACCATTGGTATGGATTTAGATACTAAAGTTGTGTAAAACATACAAACCTCAAGTTGAATGTTATCCTTGAGGATACCTAAGAACATGCCAATCAAATTTTCCTTAGTGATGTTAACCATGCATAAGTATGGTTTCTGGAATTGTCAAATATAGTCCTTAATAGTCCCTACTTGATGTAAATTTTATAACTAATTGAAGTAGTCTTATGACACATTTTTATGACAATGGATCTATAGCTCCTCAAAAAATACCGACCAGGTAACCTGAACATCTTTCTTTTTCTTTTGAACACAAAACCAAATCTATAACAAATGAGATTTTATGCATCCAGATTCAAAGAGGTCATGACCAACCTTTAAACACATGGATTGTAATGTATATGAGATAAATTTTCTATTTTATTGATCCAAGTGAGTGGATCCTTACCATCAAATCTGCACAATTCTACTTTTGGAAACATCTACTTTGAACTGGTATTCTGGGAGTAACTTTATGTATGCAGAGAACCTAAATGAAGTGATGGAGGATTATTTGTTGAGGGATAAAAAATAACATTGGTTAGTTACCTAGTCTTAAGTTCTAAATGATTCTTTAAAAATTCCATGTCCCCTCTTACCCCAATGATGCCCCATTTGACCACAATGAAATCAAATTTCCTCATCATAATTTTTATTTCTGATTGAAGTTAGTGAACCACCTCAAAAATTGAGAGCTTATAATTTTTAGATCCCATATCATCCTTATGATTATTTTTCAGAGTTTCTTTCTTGTATTTGTGAGCATCAAGATCAACCATGCACAATCCCTAGGATGGAAGGGGTTCACCCTAAAAAAAGTGTACCGATAAATTATATCATTATGATCATCTCATTGAGATGAATCCAATGTATTGTAATTTCTGCAAGGGTCAAAAAATTTATCCCTGAAAAGTGTATTGAAAGATTATACCATTTCAATCATCTCACAAAGATGAATCAAATGATTATTGATTTTTAGAAGGGTGAACATTTTTATACACTTAAAAAAAAGACTACAAACAATACTATAGTGATGCAAAAATTAAATTCTTCCTACATCAAAAATTATGTTTTTTCAATCCTTCAACTCACAAGAGACACATAATACGAGATCCATAAAAAATAAAACTATATATACATGTTGAAATTGAAGCTCTGACATTAATTTTAATACAATTACTTAGATGTTTTACATAATGCAATATTATATCTCATAAATAAGACCAAAATAAGTAGATTGACAATAATAATTGATGAAAGATCAAAATTATTGATAAATATGAATGAACCACTTTTAAGGGGCACACATTATAATAATGCAATAAGAGTAGAATTCACGATATGATGATTAAAGACTTACCACTACCTTATAAATATATTCTACTTATCCATGTTTATTCTATATATTGATTATACTAATAATATAGAAAAAACTATGACAAGATAATATGAGAGGTAAGTAAGCCATAAGTCAGCCACACATATCCCTAGACATTACACAAAGTTGTATAAGAAAATAAGTTAGGTCCTAAGATCGACTCATGTGGATTGTTTAAACAAGGAAAGTAAAATAGACCTACCTTCCCACAACGTGTTCCCTGTTCCTTAAGACCCCTTCTAAAGTCATTGTTCTACTACAAAGATTGGGTACTTGCGTAAGAAAGTAGGTCACACTAAAAAAAAAATCTTCTTCTTTTTCAATCTACTGACATACCACACCCCAATGGACCTCGACTCTATCATGAGGCCAACTATGGAGTTTGAGCTTCAATTACATTAGGGGCATTAGATTTTGTTTTGAAGATTTAGGTGAACAAAATTTATGTTGATAGAATAACTTATTTTTTATTTTGATATGTATCCATATGAAATACACACACATATTAAAGTGGGGTAAAATATGACAACTAAAATGGTGCACATGTATTTATTAGTCATTAAATTGTATGATTTTAGGATATTTGTGTATTTTTCAATTAATCAAATGTTAATGGAATGTTTATTGACTTTTGATGGTCGTGAAACTTTCTTCCAACCCCATCTAGTTGTCACTTTTTCTCTCCTCCTAATTTTCCGTACCTCATGGTTTGTTCCAAGAGATTTAATAACACTCTTGAGCCCTTGATATGGTCGCTTGCAGCACATATGCATGTGTCCCCTTTGTGTCATCTTTTTCTATTTTTTACTATTTGATTCAATTTTGGTGCTAATAACATCCTAATTTGAATTTAACTTGTCGATAAATACACAAGCATTGTAGTTTATTCATCAATTGAGAATCACGACATATCTATCTATCATTCATATGAATCTATTGAGAATGCAGGACTATTTCAACGAGATTATGCAATCATTAAAACACTTATCATTGTGACATAAAAACTTGTCACAAGGAGGAGGAAAGTCACCAAATACACACCTCTATAGTTTGATACATATCTAGAATTTTTATAATTATGTATAGTTATTTATTTTAATTATGCATTATTATATTTCGATAACTACTATTCAATTTTAAAATATTTATAATACACCTCTAAACTTTTAGATAATCACATCTTTAATTTTAAAATTAATTAGTTAAACTTATATTGATTTTTTACTCTACATTACACTATCACGAGTCCCAAAAATCTTTAAAAAGGTATGAAATTTTTGAAATAAGAGATTCTCATAAAAACCGATGGATATACACATAAAGTGTGATAAGGGATGTGGTTTGAGGGGGAAAACAGCTCCAAAGCATATTATAGGTGAAAAACCAAAATAAACACATGTAAAGATTGAAAAATATTCAAGTAATAGAATTGACTTATTAGGTTATAATATGTCCTTCGCTACCTTGGAAAAATATAAAATTAACTTGACTGCGTTATTGCCATTCAAAATGTCAACAAATAAATGTGTGATGAAGAAAGCAATGATCATCTTTATGCATACAATTTGACTTGTTAGATAATCTATTGACTTGTTTTGGTGGAAGTTGTTCATTCTTTCTCAAATTTCTACACATCAATTCTTGATAGATAATGGTCAAGCCACATCACTACCCACTAAAATATATAATCGAAAAACAAATGAAGATTGGTTCAATGATTTGATTTCTTATAGGTAATTTTTTTTTATGAATGACGGTCAAACAATGTGGTTGCTCAGTAAAATATATGATCAAAAAATAAATAAAGATTCATCCAATGACTTGACTTTCTACACATACCAACAAGAATTGGTCAAGTTATATCACTGCCCATTGAAATGTATGATTTTAAAATAAATAAAAGTTAGTTGAAAGACTTGACATAGTAAGTCGTTTTAAAAGACGAAGTTAATATGAAATTTCCTTCGATAAAAAATTGATTTGGATTTTTTCATTAAAAAAAGATTACTATGGTTCTGGAACTCCAATTTTTTCCACGCAATTATTGTTTTCATGTCATGTTATATCTATAACTAACTGGTGGATAATCAATCTACTCTTCATGTTCACTCCGACTTGCCGTGTAAAAGCAAAATTGATTTTAATTGAATTGACATTATTGATTTTAATTCAAGTCATTCGAGTCTTTATTCCGTGTCTCCACATCCAACCAATTATCGTCTTTGCAAAAATGAAATTATTAAGTGAATAATTTTTAACGATAAAGATCGAAAAAAAGAGACTTTAAAAACTTTTGGCTTATTCGAGGTGAAAAACAAAAAGAAACGCGTGACGACTGAAAAAGATTTATTTAATTGAATGAACTTATTCTGCTGTTACCTTGCAAATATTAATTGAATGGACTTATTCTGCTGTTACTTTGCAAATATAAAATTGATTGCATTATTTTTTTAATTCATTATTTCTCAAATTTTTACATCTATTAATTTTTTATGGGCGATAGTCTCGCTATGTAATTGTCTATTGAAATGTCTTTCGAAGAAATGTATGACTAAGAAATTATTGATTATCTTTTTAATTTATTATTTCTCAAATTTCTACACCTACTAATTCTTGATGGGTGATAGCTACGCCATATAACTACCTATTGAAATATCTTGAAAAAAATAAGATTGATCCAATAATTTGATTTAGTGGATTGTATTATTTCTACATTAACTCATTCTCTATTCTCTTAATGTACCATGTGCTACAAATTGAAATGTTGCCAAACAAATGTATGGTCAGGATAGAAAGAAATATTATGAATAAATGAATTTAATATTAAAATACAGTATAAATATTTAAAAATAATAATATATCGTTAAAAAAGTATTTTGATTTTAGAAAGATTAAAATACAATTATTGAAGTATTGAAATATGACGATTTTATCAAGGTTATGTTGCAAGACATCATGAACTCCAAAAACTTGTCATGAATAGAAAACCTCTTAAAAATTATACACTCCACACTTTTATGGCTTAGAACTATATATGTCACATATTTTTATAAATGATAGGTAAGCAAATATATTTTTGACAATCTTACTAAGTATTAGAAATTCATTGATTATTCTGAAATTGAATTTTTTCTTCAAACTTAGATAGGTTAGTTGAATTTAAAAATGATAATGAAAATGAATATTTATTTTGAAATTTTTATTTAAAGTCAGTAAGATTTTAAAGATTGATTACTTATCAGAGCCTCGATGGTAGACAATATCGAAGCCAACATGACAAATAAATACAAATTAGAATCATATTGGTATGGAAACGAACATCAAACATGAAAAAAGTGGAAAAGACGAGACCAAAAATCCTCTAATGGTAAAAAGGACTTAATGCCCTCAAAACTTCAAAAAAAGAGAGAGGAGAGAGAGAAGAAGGAAAAGAAGAAGAAGAAAAAAAGAGAAAAGTGAAAATAGGGAGACACAACAAGAAATGACCAAACATATATCAACAATACCTAATTTAGACTAATAACCGACAAACACACAAATAACATAGATTGATGTTATTTTACAAGTCATAAATACTTAGGAACCATTTTTAAATTTCGAAAAAATACCCCTCACATATATATATATATATATATATATATATATATATATATATATATATATATATATATATATATATATAAACATAAACACATAAAGAATGTATATATAAAATTTTGTGCATTTGAATATCCTTAAAAAAAAACTCCAATATATCTATTAATCCTACAAAACTACTGTTTTAAATATTTATAAAATGTTGTGATCTTTTAATATTGTTAAAATTATATATTTACATTATTTTGTATATTTTTGTATATATTAAATATGTATAAAATCATAAAAATATATATGAAAAAAATTCAAACAAAACCAAAGCATTACAAAATCTTCCTTTAAAAAAAAATCATACATTTTTTTTGATTTAATGTAAAAGAAAACCATTTAAAAGAAAACATAATAATATGCGTTTAGATTCTTCTTATTTCCTTTTTATTATCCAAACTATAGGTTCTCCTTGAATTAGTATTTCCATCTTACTATCCAAACTATCTTGTAATCTATGATCTATGTAAACCAATTTTTTCTTCCTTCGTTCACATGCTTTTCTTTTACATTAACATCACTCCTTTTTTCTATGAGCATTTTGTCAAAACATTTGGCTGGATAATCTATCTTTTTTTTAAATTTATAGAAAAATTGTTATAGTAATGAGTAAATCATCTAAACCAACTTCGTCTTTATATCAATGGAATAATGACAGTTATTTCATATTTTATATGTTATCAATGTTAAAATTATCAGTCAAAATCTATTTGTTTATCAAGGAAAGTCAATAAATTTTTAGCTTATCTATAATCGATATATTTTGTCTACGGAAATCTTTAATGTCGAAATAAACCAAGATCTAAACATGAATTCCATAGGATCTTGCAGAATATTAGGAAAGTCAAAATCCATTATAAAACCAACGAGTATGGGAGATAAGAAAATCCCATAAATATATATATAACCATAAATAATTTACTATGATCCACACAAATGAATATTTTTTACAATATCTTACAAAAACCCTAGGTGAATAGTGAATTAATGGATAGAACAAATGATGATGAACCGCATGCAAAACTATAATCACAAAGTACCAATGCCATCCACCACCAATCTCACAATATTATGTACATTGATCAGAAACAACAATTACTGATCAACCTCAGCCTCTAGACACCATTATGCTTCTCGAAATGCTTATACTTTTTATTAATTTTTTAAATCTTGAAAATTTTGATACGAACAGATCAGATGAACCATTCATTAAAACAAATTAATTGTGCATATTCCTACCATAATAATAATACTGACAAAACACAGACCTACAATCGTTTATTACCTCAATTTATTCATAACTATAATTAACATTAAAAAAAACTTTTTTATCAATTAAAATATTGTTAATAATATTATTTTATATCATAAATTAAATATCTTATAACTTTCTTAAATAAAATATTCACATATTTTCAACACACAAATCAATATATTCTAATTTACTACTAAAATAAAAATTAATAACTAATTAAAGACACTTAAAAACAATAGTTACCCTCCTCATTAATAAGCTCTGATGATAATTGTCAGCTAAATCTCTGAATATAATATTATTATATGTTAAGAAAAGTGGAAAAAAAAAAAAAAAAAAAAAACTTATTATATGTTGAGAATAGTTACCCTCCTCACTATTAATAAGCAAGAGTGTTCAAAAGCATGCGCAAAGAAGATTTTTCTGTTTTAAGAAATCTGATTTGATATTTAATTTATGTGAACATTTAATCGTGTAAAGCTAAAGACTAGAGAACATTTTGTTCGCTTCTGTCTTTGGTTTTGTTTTTTCTCCCTTCGATTATGTTTGGTAGCTGAAATTTACGCATGCTTCCTTGCTGTTTGTGATAAACCCACAAAACACTTTCATTACAATTTCAATTCTCTGTCTTGAGTTAAAAGAAGCAATGGCAGATCCTGGATTCATCTCTGGAATGATTGGTTACGCCATTCAGTTGGCAGGAAACCAAATTATTGAGCGGATCAACATAGCTGTGCGGTGCAGGAAGGAGCTGGATGCCCTCAAACATCTGGTCGACAGAATTCTCTCCATGAACATGGAATTGCAGGAGTACCGAAAGGCTTTGAACTCTGGCAAAGTCCACGCATCCTTTCATCATCCCTTGCCTTCTGCGGTGAATAGCTGGTTGAACAAATTGAATGATCTTCTCCAAGAAGCATTGGATTTGGCCCAACACTGCACTGTGCCATCTTCCTGGCATCTCATTTCTGGTTATCAAACGAGCATAAAGATCAGTCGCCTCATTTCAGTTATTGAAAAGCATCTAAACTCCACTCCTTCCATTGCTTTTCTCCACCAGTTGCAGCAAGATGCGGCTAATAGACAAGGACAACAGCAGATTCAAGAAAGGATTGATTCTCTCAAGAAAAGCATTCCAACACTGCTTGCCAGCACATCTGGAGATTTCTCTCCATCCACTTCTTCCGCTCCGCCGAAGAGGAAGTATATTAAGGAGCGTCTCATTGTTGGACAAGACCATGCCTTCACAAAACTTGAGATGTTGATTGATTTGGCACAGCACAAAAGTGTTTCCCGTATCGGCCTTGTTGGGATGGGCGGATCGGGCAAAACGGTACTCCTCAAAAGGGTCTTCAACAGCAGTCAGGTACAAAGTCTTTTTTCCAGTGGCTTAATGCTTTGGCTTACAATTTCAAAAACCCCCTCTTTCGAAATTCTCAGAAATGATCTTGTCACGCAAATCTCTCTCAGAATAAATGAAAGATTGGATAGCAGAGAGGAAGATGATGTAAAAATATGGTTGAGTGAGAGACTTAGAGAAAATAAATTTGCCTTGTTCTTAGATGATGTTTGGGAAAGAAGTGCAAGCTCTTTGTTAACCGAGTTGTGTGTGCCTCTGTCTCCACATAGCGGCAACTCTAACATCATCATTGCCATTTCCAGAAGTAGGAGTGTGCTCTTACAGGTGGGCGTTGCAGATGCATCCATCATCGAAATGCAAGACTTGGGGGAGGAAGACAGCTGGCAGTTGTTTTGCTTTCATGCTTTTCCTCACAATGACGGAATTATACCTGTGAGTATTGACGAAGAAACAGCAAGCCGGATTTGCAGTAAATGTGGGGGACTTCCCTTAGCTCTCCAAGTCATTGGCCATGCGATGGCAGGTGTTACAGAGTCAAATGAATGGCGATTCGCACTGGGGAGATTGCAGAATGCAGAGAATTACGGTGATGTTACGGACTCACTGTACGGCAGGCTGAGATTGAGCTATGATGCTTTGGTTGACATTGACATTTGTTTGCAATTATGTTTTCTCTACCTCTCTGTGTTCTCAGAAGATGAAGTCATCTATTCTGCATATGTGAGTAAGGTATGGATTGGAGAAGGGTTTGTGACCGGACAGGATCCTCTCCGAAAAGGACAAAGATTCGTGAATTTGTTAGCCGACCGTTGCCTTATTGAACCGCTCGTCAAGGATGGTGATGGAAATGTGTTTTGTTTCAGGGTACATGACGTTTTGCACGATTTAGCACAACAAATTGCTGAGAAAGAAGAGAACTGCTACTTTCATGCAGGTCAAGGTATAAAAGAGTTTCCAGCTGATGACTGTTCGACACACACCAAAATTTCACTGATGAACAATGGTTTGACTAATGTTCCAAACACATTCGGTTCTTCTCATATCCAGTCTTGGTTGATGCGCGCAAATCCTCAATTGAATAAGATTCCAGAACAGGTGATTAGGCGTATGATCTCTCTCAGGGTATTGGATTTATCGGGCACCGCCATCGAGTCCTTGTCAAAAAGCCTAGGAAGTTTGAAGCATTTAGTTTTCCTCAATTTAGCTCATTCCTTCATCAAGAGACTCCCCAACTCTATCACTGCTCTTACAAACCTTCAAATACTAAATCTTAATGGTTCTCACATTACAGAACTCCCAACCAAGATTTCTAAGTTGACTTTCCTAAAACATTTAAACATCAGCGATTGTGAACATCTGCAGTCCATACCTTATGGTATCTCAGAGCTTTCGTCGCTGGAATATCTTCGTATTTCTGGGTGTCCCAATGGGTGGAGAGGGAATAAGTACAAAAGAAAGCTTCTCTCAATTATTGATTTGGGTTGCTTAAATCAACTCAAAATGTTGGAGATTGAAAACAATGGCGAAACAATTCGAGAAGGAATGTTGGAAAACATGAAGGATATGGAGATTATGTTCTTGAAACTCACAAAGATGGAAATCCTACCCCATGACATAACTACCATGTCAAAATTGAAGAAACTATACCTGAAATGCCCTCAATTACTTCAAATAGAAGATTCATTTTGCAGATTTCAACATCTGAGTCATATTCGTTTGTTCAACTGTGAGATGTTGAAACAACTACCTGCTTTGCACAAGATTGTGAGTCTAAAAGCGCTAGCGATAGTTAAATGCTACAACATAGAGGAGCTACCAGAGGACTTTGGCAAGAGAGGAGCATTTCCTAAGCTAGAGGTGTTTTCAATGGTTGCACTGCAGAAGCTAGAGGAGCTGCCCTTAGTGGAGGAAGGAGCTATGTCTTCACTTCAAAGATTGACAGTAATGGAGTGTGAGGCTCTGCAGATGTTGCCACAGAGTTATTGGAATTTGAACAGTGTGGAAAAGATAGGAATATATGGTTGCTCAATGGCTCTCACTGCAATGGAAAATAACATCCCGAATTTAAACACCAAGGTTCAAACAGTAACAGTATCTACCCCAGAGACGCAAGCAATGCGACAACGTTTCCATGAAATGGTTGAGAGGGGTGATGATATGGTTTACGGGGAAATCTGGTCTAACGAGTTGTTCCAATATTTGTCCAGCATTTATCATTCTTTTGAGGTTTAGGAGTGTGACTTTACTACATTTATCATTTATTAATTTTTAAAGTTACAGCTATATCAACGTATTTTCAGCTTTTTACCTGTAAAATATAGTTGAAATTTAGGGGAAATGTTTGGCGGGCAGTCAAATTTTCGACACGAGTATAAATATATCGGTTTAGGTTATTGTAAAAAAACTAAGTGCAGATGCGACCTTGAAATTTAACCGTTACAGTCTGGGAGGGGAAATAGATATCAGGGATGAAAAAGCTGCTCCTATAGAGAGACATTTGCTCTAACATTCCATGTGTATATATTGTTTCCATTTCAGTTGTGCAGCACCCATATGCAAATAGCTTAGAATCGAAGAATTGTAACTCCCAATAAAACGTTGGTAGTTGACACTGTCTGTTTTGATCTGCTTCATGTTTCAGGTCGATATAATTTGTCCTTCTATTGTCTTATGTTATGCATCTGGGAGAAGCGGATGGGACTAGAAGCGTATTGGTAAGATGTGAAACTGTGTTTGTAACTTCCCTTGTCTGCTCTGCTTAATTTGGCGGAGACTACACTAGTTTGTTTGGCAGAGACTACACTAGTTGAAGCAGGGTTCTCACTAAATCCAAACCTAATCGAGCGGTTTGCAATGGCACGTAGTCAGTTAACTTGTTTTTAATCGTTCAATTAAATTGATTTTGCGAAATGAACATTCTTACTGCCAAACACTGAATTAAATTAAGAACCACCAAAATCACATATTTTCCTGCCCCCATTCATGGCACTTCCCACCACCAGAAAGCATTGCTGTACTCGCTGACAAAAGAAATAAATTTCTAGAATTTTTTTCACACTGGAACGAGCATTACTTGTATGGGGTATTGCATGTCAAGTCAATTACATTGAATTGGTGGCATCTCATATCAAATACTCGACGTTTATAAGTAATTCTAGCAACCAAGGTCCCACAAATCATTCTTGATTTCAAAATAAAGATTGCATAGCGCTATGTCCTTGTTCATATTTTTATTTAATAACATGCTTTAAATATTAACACCAAAAACTGTCATTAAATAGGAAACTTTCAAGAAGAAAATAATGATTGTCATGGTTGATTGTAAATTTTATATTTAATTTTTTCAATATAATTATTATGTGAACAGTTATTGGTTCAATTGATGAAGTTACTTGGCTCATAAAGAGCTCACGAGGGATCAATTTTTGATGCTAGTAAAACCTGATACACAAAAGAGATGAGATTGGGATTGTGACATGAATGATTTTAGTGGAATGAGTACCTCTTAGTGCTTAGCTCCACACCTAATCTAAATATATGGTGGGAAAAACATATCAGTGGTGAATCATGTATATATATCTCATTTATTATTATGTTATCGGCAATGTTTTATTTAGAAATATATGAGTCATATGGAACACTGAAAAAAATGAAATTCAAATAAGATAAATATCTTCTCAATACCTACATAGTATTAAAGGATTGTGTAACATTAAAACTAAACACTTGTTAAGGCATTAATATTTTTTGTTTACATACAACTATATCAAATCATTCAATTTCATGTAAAATATTCCGTCATAAAAATAAAAATGTACAAAATCCTTAATTTTGTGTCCTAAACACCATCAAACTAATCAGATTTGACAAAATACAATATTTGTGCAGTCCCTTACAGAGTATGAAGCTACTAAATATGGATTCAATTTTGTGGATCATTGATGCTAGGCATATACAACAATATAATAGATCTCTGTTGACACTTTGATTTCTACAACTTGACACAGAGAAGAGCCCCATGGCTTTAGATTTTGCCATGATGGAAAAGTGTCATGATCTGGCTAAATGGGGACGTATGACCTTTTTCAAATGACTTCATCATTTATAGTATAATGGACCTATGACAAATGTATCTAACTATTTACAGGGTTGATGTTACCTAATTGCTAATTTGGTACAAAATTAAAATTTCACTTTATCTACATTGGTTATTTAATAAGGTGCAATACTAAGTATACATGCATTAATTACTAAGATGACCTAAAATCTATTATCTTATACTAGCCATGCAAAAAATTAAGTGTAATTTCAATTAAGCAATTGGCTTCAAAATCAGTTGTGCATGGTGCTATTGATGTAGCACACATCCATAGCATTTGTTCTCTTGGTGCATTGCAAAAAAATAAGAAAAATGCAATTATATTATCATATCAATTGGTATAGAATTTGATCTCTATGTGAGTGACATGAATTCATATATCGACTATGCTAGAAATATAATGTGTTTTCATTTCTTATAAAAACAATTGCACTTCATATTGGCTATATGTATTCAAATTGTTTCCATCTTGCATCAGAAACAAATAGAGACACAAGAATAGTTTATTCTCAACATTGTCCCTTAAAGTGATTTTTTTGTCAAAGAAATCAGTGTTCTATTATTGTTCGAAACCATCTTATCCACATGTTGGAACTAAAAAAGAACTAAGTGATAAATCTACTTTTATACAATGTTTTAAAATTTATTTATAATGTAGTTAATTGACCAATTTTTTAAAACATTATTCGTCAAATGATTTATGAACCAACTAGTTTGTAATGTCATTATATTATATTTTCTTCTATATAGGCATCTCCTATAGTACATGTAACTGATTCTTATGTATAAAACATTTGACTAGTTATTAATTCGATTAAACTCTTCTTTTCTCTTCACCTAACCTATTTATAATGTTAAAATTTTACTTTTATAATTTCTTGGTATTCATAAGCAA
The DNA here is from genome assembly GCA_037957365.1 of Torreya grandis. Lineage (NCBI taxonomy): Eukaryota > Viridiplantae > Streptophyta > Pinopsida > Cupressales > Taxaceae > Torreya > Torreya grandis. The sequence goes on along the minus strand of JARHVA010008268.1, from coordinate 398,741 downwards.
AACCAAATAAATGCTTGACTACTTTTTGGATATGTCTACACCTTTTTTCTTTCTTTGTCATGTAAATGCATTTGAGTGTTCCAAAAAAGGAAATTCCTTTCATTTTATTAGGTATTAACATAATAGTATTTTTTTATTCCATGCAATTTATGTCCATCACTTGTATTAGTTCTTCAATTAAACTTGCATCTTTCTCTATAGGGGCTTTCATAGTTGTGCATTGTAGTGGAATTCAAGATACTATATTAGATAACTATAGGTACACACATTACCATATACCTATACTTATTAGGCTAAATAATGGAATAAAACTCTTCTCTTGTGTTGGTCTAATCTATTTGTAATGTTTAAATTTTACATTTAAATTAGTTATGCACACATAAATAAATCAAATTATATGCACAATCACTTTGCCAACAAATATTCACTTCTTTTCATGTTCATAGTCCAAATGCATTTGATTGTTTAAAAAAAAAAAAAGGTCATTTAATTTTATTAGTTATTCAATTATTATTACATTTTTTGTCTATACAATCTATGTTGTTTACTTTTATTATATGTTTAGTTAATATTATATCTTCCTCTATATAGAGGATTGTAATAGTGTATTGGAATAAAAAAATCAGCTCCCCATATCAACAAACTAAAGGTGCATATTTTACCATATATCTATACTTGTTCATTTTTCATAAAAGTAATGGGATCTATTCTCAATAAATGCAACCGACAGTATGATGAAACACTTTCCCCACTGAAAAATCCTCTCACAACTATTAATTTTGCAACAAATTTAACAAACTTTTTCAATGATAAAAGCTTCTCCATTTATGACTAATGCATTGCCAATTTCTTCTAGTTTATCTGGTAAATGCTTCATCAATTTCCCTATTTGAATATTGGGTCAGCAGCTTCAAACAACATTATAAATTCATAATAATATTATTACTAAAGGTAGGTACTATCTGCTATTTGACCCTTACTTATATGGGACTTATCCTGAGCTTTTGAAGAGTTTAATTAATTTGTAATATTAGCACAAATAGTTACAAAACAATATGATGGGTATTAAATTAGTGATTAATATAAGATCTTCTCGAAAGAGGGAAAAATAGAGTTGTAGGCTTTCAATGGTGTCTTTGACACATAGTAAGATTCAAAATATTACATTAATAATTTAATTTTAGTTGGCTTAGATATTAATGTTCACATAAGGTCAAAAATGGTTGATTAGATTGAAGAACATATTAAATGAATCAATTTCATTAAGGGAGTACCAAAAACGTCCCCAAAAGATACATAAAGAGAAACAAAATAAATGAGAAACAATTATTTTACTATTTGAAGGCCCTAGATATTTAAGCCAGTAAAATATGTGTTGCCTTACAGTTTTGCACCAAGTTGTTTGGGCATGTGGCCTTTTGAGGTTCATTATGTTCATTACTAAGAAGTAAGAATTGATATTCCTAGAATTATCTATGTGTGAAGACATCAATTTGAGTGTTCTTTGTCAAAATTGAAGTGTTTCACAAATAAACAAGGCTAAACATTTTTTTTACCCATATTCAATGAAGCTCCTCAAGGATTCATGGGAATATATAAAAAGATAATGATATTTCCCATGAATCTAATAGTAGATAGGTCACTTGAATTTGAAAATATCTTCACTTTCAAGTTTAAGAAAACATAAATGGCATATACATTCATCCTATGGGAGTTTATGATCAAATTCCATTCAGAGTTGATGAGAGCAAATGTAAAACTGAGCTAAAGGGATCCTTAAAGATGATGGAAACATCTTCATGTACGTAAGAATTTTATTTCGATCCTCATGAAAGCAAAGAATAAAATTTAAACTAATGAATAAGTTTTCTTTTCAAAGGCTCTTTGGGATTAAACAATTTAAGTTTAAAGTAAGAGTTATTGATCTCTTCATGAATACCTTTGTTGAATTTATTTTTAGGGAGTTGAGGAGCGTTAATATAAAACCCAAGAGGAGGTAGTATTTTTATATCAATATCCAATTTCTGGAAGAGAGACATAACTTTTGCATACCAATAAGATTTGTATCCTTGTTTGGCAAGATGCATAAAATATTGAAGTGCCAAGAACGGATACCAATTCTAAACAAAGAAAGAATATGTCATACAATGAAGCCTACGCAACATAGTGATAACATGGAAATTGAAGAGATTAATAGTGGAAATATCTTGAACCCTTTAATAATAATTGGGTGAAGAATTGTGAGTGAGGAACCATTCTTTTGGATTGAATTTTATTTGATAGCATGGAGATGAAACTCTTTTCAAGCATTTGAAAATGTTTTGTTTCAAATATGAGCCCCAAACCTCACATCCATACAATAGTGTGGGAGTAACTAATGTATAACCACATACATACATTGGAATCACAAGGCTCTAAATGTATAAATACATATACAATATATATTATATGAATAATTGTGTATCCATGGTGACATCTATCTTCTATATTTGAATGCGAATATATACATTCAACATGCAACAATGCATATTTAGATACGCATACAATTAAAACTAAATAGTATACATCTTGCATTCAACTAGAAAATGGTTTCATAAGTGTTTTTCATTCGGAATGTGTATATAGACATTTAAAATGAACTAATACATACTATTATACACATGGCAAATCTCATAATGGTTGTACATTTATGTTAAGAACTATATGTCTAATTTCAATTGATTAAACTGTTAATTTTTAAATTTCACCATAGCAATCCATATCAAAATAATTAAATTCTTTAAACAAAAAATATTCTATTTAAAATCAATTGTTACGTGCATCACACCTTTTCCTTTTATTGTGTTATCATATTTTCCAATTTTCATAAAATTTGTCAAAAATTTAGATTAATATATATAGTTCAATACATTAATAGTAGAAAAATGGCATAATACCTTTATTGAATTTATGAAACATTCAAACCTTTATGATAACATGAATCACCAAAAATATGACACAACATTTCATCCTTGCTATATCATGTATATAGAATGTAATCATCAACAAAAGAATCATACTTGTTATACCCAATCCATAGGAAAGAAAAAAACTTTTGTTGATCTATATATGTATATGAAGGGCCATATTCCAATATGAATGTAAATATTCTTTTAGTAATCTACAAATTATTGTTTAATAAAAAATTTAATTAAAACATTGCTTCATCAATAAATGAAAGTAAGAAAAATAAAATTAAGTATTTTTCTATAATAATTTGATAATTTTGTAAAATTGATAAACAATTCAACTAATTTTTTAGTAGTACATCAACAACATTGTAACACTTTCAGATATATTGCATCCATATTTTTATTTAAAGTCTACTAGTGTTAATGTGACACAAAATAAAAATGACAGTGATTGTCCTAGCTAAAACAATAAAGTTTCATCCATATACCTTTAAAAATAATATGATATGCCTTATCATTCAACTTAGATTGATCCACATTATTACATTCTTATATAATATGATCTTCACATTTCTCATGTCTCTCTCAAATTAAATTTCATTGAATAAAACATGGGTTATGTCCTTAGGTGTGTATCTACGTTGATAGGTGTTTACCTATGAGAATGAACCTTAGATATGGTACTTGATTAAGAGTCAACATTTGATGTTGAAGGATGAATATGAGCAAATTTACCTACTTTTGATGTGTGGCATGCATTGGTGTGAATAGGTTTTTAGGATTAATGGTAGTCGAAGGGAATGCATTGGCCCACCAACAACCACATGGTAGATATAAAAGGGTAATGGGTCAATAAATTGAATCAAATGTGTAAGTACAATCTTACACATTGGAGAATCTACTCTAAAATTATTTATATAACTGTGTTAGACACCATTAATATTATTATGTTGGATTTTAATTTATATGTAAGGATGTAGAAGTTAAATTGATGTATTGCTAAACAAAACAAATAATGGCATTAACAACATATTGAATAATAATAATAATATATCTATGAGCGTGTCATCTATGAGAGTAAGTTTCATATTTCTTTGAGATCACATTTGATTAATTATTTTAAACTAAATATATTTATAGATCTATTATATGATTTTAGAGAAGACATTTTATGAGAAACTATGCAGATAATTTTTGGTCAAGGTTAACATCATATCTAGGTAGGATATGTCCTTTGAATAATAAAAATAATTGGCTACATTTCGTTGTTATTTTTACAGTATTGTGTTGTTTGATGACATGAAATAATTGGATTCTTATAAGTAGAACTATGATAATGAACTTCTATGTTTCTTGAAATTTAATGAGTTTATATTAAAATATGACATATTAGGATCACGTCCTTTAAAATTATCCATATTAAAATTTTAATAAAATAATAGGGTATACTAGAATAACCTTTTTTCTATTTAAATAACTATATGGGTTTTCCGTGAATCTTTATTATTACCCAATACATAATTAACCTAGTAAATTTGTTTCTTATTCTTAAAAACTTCTATAGAGGTCTGCGGTGTCATGAATTTATTTTTTTAAAATCCCTATCTTATCATTCCCATGTTTGCTTATGTTTTTAAATCTCTCAAAGTAGTCTTAATAATTTAGGAGACAAAAATCATATGTTTACCTTTGTATTATCCATTTTATAGTTTTATAGAAAACATCTCATGGAATGTTAATTATTATTCTATAAAAAATTATATAGTTCTACAAGGTAGTAATTTTATTTCTAGTAGACTCATGTATTATCATTCTCATGTTAGCTTGAATTTTGGGATCTTTCTAAACTATCTTCATGTTCTTCTTAATAAAAGAAGGACTATCGGTTTAGTTTTAAACATTTTGGGGACAAAACTCATATGTTGCCATTAACATTTTGGTAAAGCCTTTTAATTTTGGGCCATTGCATTGTGAATACATTCTTTATTTTATTTTAGATGACTATATGTGTTTTTTTATGATTAATAGTGGAATTCCTCTCCTATATTTATAGTAAACCTTTTAATAAAAGTAATTAAACCCTTATTTTCATTGGTTCTCATGCATACATTGTGAATTTGAGTAAATTTAAATCCCATGTGTTGACTACACATTATAGACTCTCCATGGGAGTTTCATCATAACAAGTATTTAAAAAAAATTATTTCCATGGTAACCTTGATTTAGGCATGGTTGATAGAAGACCATCAAAATCATAAGACCCTTAAAGTACACCATGGATTGATAGTTGATAAACATAAATTGCATAACATAAAATACATTAAAAAGTGCTCAATAGTAGAATGCCAGTAATTATGTAAATCTAATTACTTATTTTTTCAACATTGAACACTATCAGTAGACATGACAACCTTCAACTCCGAAAACCTAGAAAGGCATAAGTGTTAGGATTGTGTAAATTATAGATTCCAATAAGCCTTTACAACATTATGGAAGATGCATGATGATGCATGAAAGTAATGAGGATAAAAAACCCTCATCCATTCATTGAAAACTGATCATACATCTATAAAATAACACTACATAAACACTAAGGAGCCATTTTTAGGCATCTAAGGTAATTCCATATAAGTCACATTACCTCACAAAATATTACTAATTGGATTAAGTCAATCTCAATAAAACATGCATTTGTGTGAGTGGTAAAGTTTGTAGATAATAATACGTGTTTAATGAGTGAAAATTTATACCAAAATTGTGAAAAAATAAGTAAATATAATGTTATGGTCAAGAATATTATTAGTCTTATTTATGTTGGACTTCAAATTTTTAATAACTAATTATTTGGTTCTACATTTAATGTAAGTTCACCTAAATAGGCAGTTGTCCTCTATTGGTATGGTTAAGCTGACTAACATTGGTATTTTGTATCTAAAACTCATTCAAGGGAACTTGACTTGGCATAACCACCTATATTTAACAACTTTACATGGTGGGTATTTTCTAAAAATAATTGTATGATTGGCACATAATTATTAGTACACCTATGGGTGCGGGGTGAAAAGCTTATATTACACAATTCATGTCTTGCCTAGCCTATTTAAATTTAGAGCTTAGTTTTTTTTTTTTTTTTTGCTGTGTGTGTGTGTGTGTGTGTGTGTGTGTGTGTGTGTGTGTGTGTGTGTGAGAGAGAGAGAGAGAGAGAGAGAGAGAGAGAGAGAGAGAGAGAGAGAGAGAGAGAGAGAGAGAGAGAGAGAGAGAGAGAGAGAGAGAGAGAGAGAGAGAGAGAGAGAGAGAGAGAGAGAGAGAGAGAGAGAGAGAGATTCTAATACCCTTAATGGGATAGGGAGTCATTATAATTCCCTCCATTCTCATATATTCTAGGAAATCCATCTTACCATTCTAAGTGTTTATTAAATCTTATAATATGTAAATAAAACTAAAACTATTTATCTTTGGAAAGGTCTCTTTGGGTCATAAGTGGATATTTGTATCTCTGTTGAATTTATCATCCTTTGATATACATATTTAGGTCTTTTATACTCTAGGTTTAGAATTAAACTCTCAATATCATGTTTTTGTTGACTTGTCTAAGATAAAAAGGATAACATTGTTACATCCTGTGATAGATGATTGAGAAAATTTATTTTAGGTTTCGTAATACTAACCCATATACATGAACATCATATGAGATTTGAAATCTTTGTTAATGTAATCTTCTAGTTATTTTTATTGAGTTTTTATCTTACAGATTGATTAAATAACATCCAAATTTCAAGAAAATTTATTTCAAATACTACTATAGGTAAGGATATGAGTATAAGGGAATTGTAAATGAAATTAGATGAGATTATATGGTTATGTTTTTTTGTTAGTAAGCATTATATGTAGCCATACTATTTTTTTGGCCTATACATGTTAAAATCGAATGGGAATGTGTTCTTATAGTGATATTTTCACCCCTAAATAGAGATAATTTAATTGAAATGATATTAAAACCGTGTTGGGAATGAATTATGAACATGTTTATGTATTATATTTACTAAATCCACGTCCTACATGGATGATGAAGAACGATTTTCTAGCGTATATTATGTTTAATAAGTTTGATTATGGTATGGTTATGTTAGAAACAATAATCACACTTAAAAATATTTTAATTAATTAAATGATTATTCAATATAATGGAATTACAATGATGAAGATTAGTAATGGATAATGGACACAAAAATATCATTTCATAGTGTCAACTAGTAGATCTAGCACAATTGAATTTGATAGAATTTCCAAACCCTATAGTAGGCTATAGTGTGTCATTAAAATTAAAAAAAAGTGAAACTTGATTAATAATGATATATTTTTATTAATTTTCTTTGAAAATGGATATACCTAGATTGAGAATTTTTAGAAATTCCCTTACCAATCACGTAGAGGTGTGCGACATTTGGTATCAAAGCCTACTTTCAATACTGGGAAAGATAGATAAATTATCTTGTTTTGTTCATTCCTCTTTCATAACAAACCTAAATTATTATTTTGTGTATATAATCCCTAATAAGATAATTTCCCCCATGATATACTTGTGACTAAGGCATTATATGGAGAAATTCCATTCATATTTTTATTAAGTGTGCCATGCCCTATTCTCTACATCCTTCCATGAATTGATAGTTGTGGTTAATAATGGGTTATCTACCCATAAATTCTATTAAAAAATATTAGAGATTAACATATTAATGTGATGGCTTACATTTACTCTAATCTTGAATAACTAATTGTTGAAAACCCTCCTTATGATGTAATGTATTGAAACAATTCTTGGACACTATCTTTCTATATGATTGTTGACATTGAAAGGTTGAACTAGGATTAATGGTTTATGACCATATTAGTTGTACTAATTTATTAGGTTTTTTTATAATAATCTTAACTAATTTATGATATTAGATGCATATTATACTTGCCAGTGATATTTTTTTATTAAAATCCACATCCTCTCTCATTGTTATGACATGACTAATATGTAGTCATACTTATTGAGATCTAGGATATATGATGGAATGAAATGAGCATATAAAAATTTATATTTTTACCCTATGTGGTTTTATTATTCATATATATATATATATATATATATATATATATATATATATATATATATATATATATATATATATATATATATATATTATCGTGATTATAGATGAACAAATGTTATATTAATTTGCTATCAAACTTAGTATGGACACGAGATATTTTGAATTGGATCTTATGATCCATACAAGACTACTATAGTTGTTACACTAATGACATGTGCTATTGGTTTCTACTCTAACGACATGTATGGATGTTGATGTTAAGTTTATTACTATGATGCTCTGGAGTAACCAAGGGTTTGGGGTGCCATATTATGCATTCTTAGAAAACATCAATATATTTTTTTTGTTTAGTTTTCAATACTAAAGTCTTTTCTAGCATATGGATACCCTGATATGAGTTGTGTTTCCTAATTCCATCTATTATTTCCTCTATCATATGGGTATCCTATTAAGTGTCAAATAATATTCCTCTAATTAGATGCTTATCCTACTTAAGAGATGAGAAGATGTGTCTTCTATAAATTAGGCATATAATTACGAGTTATAATTCCTACTATGTCTAATATTTATTGAAGTGTGAAGGGGTATCATTCTTCCATAACAAAAATCAGAGATATTACCTAATATATATATCCTCAATCATATGACATGGTAGCAATCATGGGTTTTTATAACTTTATTAGACAAATTTATTTTATTATTAAATATTTAACAAACATGTTAACATGGCAATAAATATATAGGTGACTATATTTGAAATGAAAAATGATAAAGATTATGTTTATTATGTAAATTGTAATATTACTTAAAAAATTATGATTGGTAAGTGACTCATTACTAAATATATGATTATATATTTTCATCATAATAGTCTATCAGCCACTAATAATGTCATGTTTATGATCATAGGTCATATATGATTTTTTTATGTGAATTGGCACAAATATATATGGACATTATTGTGGCATATGTGATGGAATTCATAGAAATATTAATTTTTCCTTGAGACATGATGTTTATCTCTTACTTATAGGTTATTTTAAGTTACATATGCTCACATTTGATCCTATAATAATGCATCATGATGAATTTACCCATAATATATTCTTAATGTGATAACCATTGTCAAAATTGAAGTACCTCCTTGTTACCATTTATTTCTTGTGATTTGACTCTTGTGTATACATGTGATGTGGTAAGGTGTTATCTTACTATCCTAAATTATTTACTATGGTTTATGATTATTTGGGAGCATACCATCTTGATTAGAGTTTTTGAAATTAAATTTTCTTATGATATTATATGGTAATTTAATTTTGATTATGAAGAGAAGATTATTTAAAAAGTATTATTTTATGAGAAATTTTCTCTTAGAATATACCTTATATGCTTAAAACAAGAAAGAACCTCTCCTTCATATCAAAATTATATGACTCATGTGATAGATAGAAATTAGAAGTTACAAATAAGAAAATGAATAAATAATTGAATTCCTATCATAAAACTAATCTAAAACCTCAAATAGAGTAATAAGAGAAGAAATAAAGAATACAAACATTTACCTTCATCCTTACCAATAAGATGATCATGTCCTTGATGACTTAGATTTTATCTTTCTATTTTGTATGAGGATACTCAATATAATCTCCTATCCAAAGGAAATTTTAGCAGCATAAGGATGTAGTTTGTGGATTCTCCAATGGATTGAAAAGTTAATTACAATATCACTTTGATAGATTGACAATTATTGTTGAACAATGAGGGATGATGCTTCAATGTATACACTTTCGAGTGATAAGATGGAAGTCTAGGAAAAATTGAGATTTGTTGGATTATGTTAATTGTGGATGGTCGGATTTGAGTCTTCTTCCAAGTGGAAGAGACCAATTCCTCATGTGTTTGATAAATATTGAGGGAGTTTCTTGGTAGTTAAATTTTTTTTAATGAATGAGTCAAGGCAACTAGATAACTCAATAAGTTGGTTGAAAGGTTGAATGAAGGATCAACAATTGATTGAGGAAGTGAAGGGAGTGGTTGGGTGACTCAATACTTGGTTGAGATAATTTAAGAAGATGTTGGGTGACTTGGATATTCTATATTTTTAATTAGTTTTGTGGAATTATTTGTATATGATAAATTAATTGATATTAATTAATTTACTTATTTGAATAAGGAAGGGAAATGATGTTAGTGAAATTTAGTATAAAATTCTAATTTAGAATGGATTTTGAATTAGTGATAAATAATGGAATTTGTGTTGATATTTAGCATGGTTAATTATGACACTAAATGTGGTAGAATTTAGGTGTCTACATTTCCCCCTCTTTGAAAGGGTGTTACAACTAGAAGAATCAATATAGTTTTAATTAATAAATTAAAAAATAGAATAGAAGCATATATACTAATTTTCCCCATGTTGCTTTAAATGATTATGAATGATTTCCCCTAGAATGATCATGTGAGGAGAATGGATGTGGATGAGAACTAAAAATTAATGAATGAAGGAAGGTGATCCAAAAAATGTTGTATTTGATACCATAATAAATGGAAGTATGGTTCTTGATAAAATTCTTGCATTATTTATAGGCATATGTAAAATGATTTTCCCCAGGTAGATAGTTGCTAAGGATCCAATTAGAGAAATAAAATTTCCCTAGATATGTTACACACTTTGAATTTTCCCCATGTAGATAGTTACATTGAATCGTATTTGACAACAATTTATCCCATTGATAAGTTAGAAGATGTGAAAATAAAACTATATTTATAATTACTTTTGATTAAATTTATGGGAGTGATTTACAAAGAAAAAATAAATAAATAAATAAATAGATAAATCTAATTAATTGGTGGCATGTTGTGAAATGAAAATGAGATGAGAGAATTGTGAGATAGGCTAAGATTCTTGGAGTGCGGTGAAAAATTTTAGTGGGGTGGGTAAATAAATATGGGTAGGGGTAAATTTGAAAATCATTGTTTGAAATTAATTTTTTTAATTTTCCACCTAAAATTTGAATTGTGCTCTATATTATGAGAGGAGATAGAGGAAATTTGAACCACATTCCAATCGATCATCATCATAATGATTAAGTGGGAAACTATCAAAGGCTAGTGGGGAATGGTGTCCAGTAATTGATGTTTTAGAATTTGCATTTTTATATTTAGGCATAATAAATTCTAGGTAAATTTAG
>JARHVA010008268.1:257500-382500 GCA_037957365.1 Torreya grandis | reverse complement strand
GAGTGTAACCAACCCTTAAATTAGCCTACAAAATGTACATTTCTACCCATGATGATGCATGTAGATATTTTGTCAAATAGTTGTCATGCAACCAATAAATGTATGCAAAATAAAAATGAACCCATTCAATTTATGCATATAGACAATTTGTCAAACAGTTAGCATGAAACCTTTATAAGGTCTTAGAAATTAGTCATACAAATGTATATTTCTAGCCATAGTTTGGTATGAAGACACTTTGTCAAACAATTATCTTGTAACCTTCAGAAGGTTTAAAAATCAGTCACATAAATGTATATGAAAAACAACCATTCAAGGTAATTTTTCTATCCACACAAGGATTGACCAACTAGCTATTGAATGCATGTAATAACCAACCCATAAAGGCATATTTTCCATCCATATAAATATTGTAAGACTAGTTATTAAATGCATGTAATAACCAGCTCATCAAGGTATATTTGTAGTCACAGTTTTAGTGTATGAGTAGACATCTAATTCTATGTTTTCATCCATGTAAGTATGTAGGTAATAAATCTGCCATGTACGGTTTCATAATTCTAGCCATATTTTGGGTATGCAAATCCATTCACATATGGTTTACCCATGCAAATTCATATGCATATATTTAAGTGTGTGTATGTTTTTTTAAAAATATGCACCCATTAAATGAATGGATGGATTAACAACCATATTACCTCTTAAAACAAATGGAAAGAAAAATAAATACCTATCAGCTAAAAAATATTATGACTAATCTTGGTTGAAACTTTCATTCATTCCTCCTTCCATGTCAAGCCAAAAGTTGGCTAATTATGAGCTATCCCCTTCACTTTCCTTCTCTCCCTTTCACTGTCCTTCTCTCCCACTTTCCATGCTACATTTCCATGGCTAAAATATTTTTACATAGCCAAAAATATCCTTGTCCCCAAAATAAATGTCAATCTCCTTTTATGATAAAAACATTTCTAAGTGGAGAATTCTTTTTTGGCCAAAAAAAAAGCACAACACTCATTGCATGATCAAAACTTGCAAAATGAGGGAAAGCTCCCTTGACAAAAAACCATGCCATTATTCCTCTCCCAATTACGCATTTTTTTTACAAAAAATATGGCACACTACTTCTTGGGAGTAATAATTAATTAAATTTGTATCTTATTTCCAAGCAATCCATACTCCAAGACTCAGTTACACTTTCATCCTTTCTTGACTCATGTTAAGCACTTGGGTTTTAATAAAATGGAATGGTAGGGTTTTTAATAAAAAAAATTAATTTAAATTATTTTATTTTGTTGGTTTTCAAAATTTATTTAAATTGACATGTAACGCACATTAAAATTAATCATGGCCCAAGTCCAAGATAAAGTCATAAGGGTAAACAATTAAGACCACCAATGGGCCCAACAAATGAGGGTGACTAAGTCCCCCACATAATACTTACTAAAAATGAATAAGACATAACTAAGATAGAAAGTTGTCGAGAATAAAATAATCCAAAAAGATAAAGATGTAAAACGCCAATAAAGAACATAATAACAATCACGAAGATGAGTGTAGCAATACAAGACTCAACCAATGGTTTAGAATCTAACATAACCAAATATTATGTATTGATGTTAATTCTAACTTTTTCTTAATTTTCCCCATTATTGTTCTAGATGCCAAAGTCTACCATCGAGTCTAGCATATTAACCAATTCTTGTAGCCACATAAGGGGTATCAACAATATCTAAACAAGGTGAAATAATAAATAATAAATAATAGTGAAATATGAACTAAACAATATATAAGAATGATTAAAATAATCAAGTATAATCATCTTCTACAATGATTATAAACTAGAATCATACCAGTTAATCATTTTATCAACACATAATCTAAACTAGAATAACATCTGCATCACATAGTTCAATATCAACCATATTTAAACAAAAAATGCTATATAAAATCTCAAAAGAACATCTACAACATGTCATAAAGTTGGGTCATGACATCCTTTCCCTCTTAAATAGGAACCATCATAGTGACTAATAAAATAACCAAATGTAACATTGTTTGAAAAGATGTTCAACTTATCATGTCGTATTGTTTTCACAAAACATTCTATGGTCATGGGTATGCCATAATTTTAAGTTTTCATACATTAATAAATCATTCTTGGCAATTTTCATCAATTAACATCAAAACAGTGTCATGCTTGTTGTGTACTTATGCATCCCATTACTCAAAATAAGAAAGATTGCCTCATTACTACTTCTTGGTATATCATGTAGATATATGAAACCTCTATGGTGATAATATTAAGCATTCCCTTTTTAAAATTTTATATATTTCCCTTAAGAAACAACATATTTATTTAAATCATACTAGAATAATTTATCTTTTCAGCTTAGGTGTCACGTTGTGACATAAAAATGAGTAAAATGGGGTGATGTGTGTAAATTTACTTAAATTATATCTTATAAATATATGAACTTGGGTGCATAATTTTTTTTATGACTCGCATGTACATTTTTTTAATTAGAATTTTATTAACTTCTTTTTTGTAATAGGCTCACCAACCCAAACATGTTCTTACCTTTATAGAATTTATCAACAATTTATTGTTTTTAACAAAACATTTATAAATTTACCAATTTATAGCCATCTATATAGATGTAACATTTAAAGCATTTTATAATTTCAAGTGTTACAATTTCAGTCTTTAAACATTACCTTAACATGCTTGCCGACTCAAGTGTTATTAATACTTCCAAGCATGGATTGCAGCCATTAGATTTGGCAAGGGTAAAAAAAACATTCATAAATTTTCAATTTAGTTATTAAATTTATAATTATAAGTTTGAGTACAATTTTTTTTGGTGCTATTAGTTTTCACATATTTTAAGAAGGTGTTACTATTCACAACCTTATCATTTTAGGACAACAATTGTAATAATTAGATTTTAAACAAAATCCTATATTTGAAGTGGAATTATTACATAATATGCATTATTTCTTGCACTTAATCACATCAACATTCATCACAAAAATCCATTACCACCTTTTGTGCACATGAAGTCTAATGTAGATCAAATAAATTTTCTATTTGATTGATCTAAGTTAGTGGGTCCTTATCATCAAACTTGCACAATACTAGTTTCAGAAACATCTACTTTAAAATGTTATTGTGGGAGTAATTTTATGTATGGGGATAACCTAAAATAAGTGGTGGAGTATTATTTTGTGAGTGATGAACCATAATATTAGTTAACTATCCAATCATAATTTTCATTTGATTCTTCAAAAATACCATGTTCCCTCTTACCCCAACAATGCCCCCTTTGAGTGCATCAAGATCATATTTCCTCATCATGATTTTTATATCTGATTGAAATTGGTGAACCACCTCAAAAACAATAGATCATAATTTCCAAACTGCATGTCCTCCTTATAAGTATTTTTCAAAGTTTCTTTCCCTTGCCCACATCTATGAGTGTTAAGACCATCCATGCACAATCCCTAAGATGGAGGGGTTTGGCCCTAAAAAAATGTATTGATAGATTATACGGTTATGATTATCTCATCAATTTCTAATTACTATAATTTTCACAAGGGTGAAATTTTTTATAGAATTCTTGTTTCAAAAAAAATACTTCAAAAAATACTGTAGTGATGAAAAAAATAAATTCTTCCTAGATTACAAATTATGTTTTTCATTCCTTCAGCACTTAGGAGACCCATACCTTATTAAAGAAAACCCATAGAAACATGCCTAAATAGAAGCTCTGATACCACTTGTAAAGAAATTACTTAGATGTTTCACACAATGGAATATTAAATCACATAAATAAGACCAACATAAGTAGATTCATAATAATAGTTGATAAAATATCATAATTATTAATAAATATGATTGAACCACTTACATGGGCCAACCTCCATAATAATACAATAAAATCAAAATTCATAATATGATGATTCATGTCTCACCACTACCTCCTATATATTCTATTTATCCATGATTATTCCATAGGTTGAACTTACTAAGAACAAACAAAAATGTGACAAGATAATATGAGAGGCTCTATAGTTTGGTACATCTGTAAATAATTTTTAATTATTTATAATTATTGATTTTAAATATACACGATTATATTTCGATGATGGCTACTCTATTTCACAATTTTCTTTTATGAATCACTATTTTACGTAGTGATCTTAAGCTAAGAGTCAAGGACTGAGGGGTATCCAGGGCACGATCCCGATCTCATCCCTTTTTGCATATCAAATTTGCTAGCAACAAGAATTAATTGTTGATAGACTCTTTGTGAACCAAACAAATTTACCAATTAAACGAAGAAGCATTCACATCACACAAAATATAAACAAATTTAAGGTGTGGTTTTTTTAAAATAAAATATTCTCACGAAGACCCGTGGATATATACACATAAAGTGTGATAAAGAAATGTGGGTTGGAAAAAAAGTCTTGAAAGCATATGACAAGTGAAAAACAAATAAAATCATATGAAGGTTGAAAAATATTAATTTAATTAAATCATCTTATTGTTTATTCTGCGTCCTTGGATGCAGGGGTTAAATTTGACACTAGTTTAGGCATTTTAAACCATTTTAAACGTAAAATACAGGTGGATTTTTTTTCAAACGTATCAAGTGACAGGGAAATTTTATTGAAGACCATCATTATGACGTCTAAGTTTTAAAAAGGGCCATTTTATATGATAAGGTCTTAAGACTTAGACCCTGCTCCCTACTAGCCTGCTACTGCTAGTGAGTCTACAACCTACAGGATATAGCCTATAAGTCGCGTAGGTGCTCCATTCTTCAATGCAGACTACAGACTTGTAGTCCACATTAAATTCATTTCAATTCTCTAGAGTCCAAGATATCTTTTTCCACTAGGAGGATACAAAGAAATCATGAATAGTGAGATTCAAACTTCTTAATCTCATTAATGTTCTATCCTCCCTGCCACCATAGGTTCCCATTCCAATGTAACTATAATAATACCACTTTGGCTTATTCCTGTATGGCTGATCATTGATGAGATGGCAAGCGTCTGCATTGAAATCTTCTTCCCTACGCTCCCTAGCTTTCCTAACTGAAAATCTCTAAGTGTTATTATGGCCCATGGGGACAGAATCATGTCTTTTTGTTGGCTGGCTAGCTGGCTGGCTCATGTCCACATTTATAATCTGATCACCTATTTTATGTGAATCATTTCTAGCCTCTAACCACCAAGTTTGAGTAGCATTTGAAGAATTGCAAAGGGCAAATGGTGCAATAGCGTGTTTAGGTAGACTGTGGAGGAAGATGAACCCTTTCCAATTTCCATTCCTTATGAAAAGCACCCTCACTTTCCAGAATTCATAGAGTAAGTATGTTACTTTTACTTTTTATATTTAATGTTTGTAGCCCTTGGTTTCAACTGATATGAATTGCAGTGAATTTTTTTACAATAGATTTCCTCTTCCTAAATAAATTTAGTTGCTTAAGATAAGGTCAGGACTCAGAGGCAATACCCAAAATGAGGAAAAATATTCAGAACCTCAATGTATAGCTAAATAAATGTTGAATTAGAAATCAGAAATCCATCTACAGAAATGTGAACAGTTTGAGAACTGGGTGCCCGATACACCAACTGATATGAATCTACTTCTAAGTTTGTTTCTGAGTTTTTATTTCTGAGCATCCATTTACAAGAGAAGCCTATATATATAGGCTAAAAACCTCATGAGTCATGACATCTAATCCTACCTATCTACTTATTTTTATCAGTTGTTCAAACTTTCCTATCTACCATTAACAATTTTTTCCAATTGTCCACCTACTTTTGATTTTTTTTCTATCTGCCCTTTACAATTGTTCTAGTTAACCGCCTGCTATTGATTTATTTATATATACCAACTTGGGTATGATTGATAAATGATGGTTAAATTACTAACTATACTAGATGTTCTCATCAGTAGAGTAGTGATCCTCAGTAGAGTAGTGAAGCATGTTGTTTAGGCAAGCTTGTAGAGCATCGTACCAGTACAACAAAAGTCTCCTAGTGTTCTTGAAGGATTTATTGAAGAAAATGGCTTGTAAATCTTGCATGATGGTTAGAGGAGGTGAGGAGGCACAACCCCACCCTTCTATCATGTCATGCAACTATAGCATTAATTTTCAGCATTTAGGCATCACAAAATAAAGGATAAACATGTTTTTTAAGCATATTTATTAGAGGATAGAAAACGTACACACAAATTATACTAATGACATTCTTACAATCTCTCCTAGCTGGTGGAGATTTCCCAGTTTTGAGTCCCACGATTGAAATGTGACTTGTGGCTGTTGTTGGAGGCTGGAGCAGTGAGCTGATTAAGGGTTGGTCATTTCTTATTTACAGGTATGTATTTATTAAAATTTAAATCAAGTAGCACTCATTTGTGTTTATTTTTTTATCTTTTAATCTTTATTTTATGACTCAATTCTTAAGTCACACTATTCTTTTGTGTTTTATAAAAGAAACCATTAAATTATCAACTTATATTAATTATCTTTTTTATTTATAAAGGATTATTTATAATAATTTATGTTGATAATTTATGAAGTTTATATAGCTACATGAATATTTAAATTTTTATGTTTAATTATTTTTTATTATTTGGTTTGTATAGGTACTAAAAAATGTTTAAAAAATGTCTCAAAACAAAAATAACCAATCTTCAATCAAAAAGTTTTTTGCATGGTCTAAAACATCGAAAGCTTCATCGCAAGATGATCAAAATTTTGATTTAAATGAAGACTTAAACATATTGGGGTGTGATGACAACTATGATGAAGAATTTGAAGAGGGGGAAGCTTCAACACAAAACAAGAAAATGGATAAAGTAAATAGAGTGTTTAGAGATGAATGGAAAGTTAAATTTAAGTGGTTAAAGTGTACAATGCATGAAGGGAAAATAGTCATGAAATGCATATATTGTGAAAGACACAAGTCTGCAAGACCATGGGGCACTAGAACTGGTTGTACTACTTTACAACATGATGTAATAATTACTCATGCAAATTCAAACAACCATAAAATTTCACAAGCAAAATGGATATGTGGAAATGAAGGGAAAGCAAAATCAATTCCAAGACACACTGCAAGAATTGATGACACCAATAAAGAAAGAATCATCACAACCATGAAATTAGTTAATTGGGTTATGCAAGAAGACTTACCCCTTTCAAAATATGAGTCCCTTTTCTCTCTTGAAATTCACTTAAAAACATCAAACATGCCAAAAAATAGGGACTATAAATCATATACAATTCATATGGCTGCAAATGATTTCCTTTTTTCCATATCTAGTTATCTTGAAGAGAGACAAAGTGCAAAAATGTTAGATAGTCCATTCTTCTCTTTGATGTTATATGAAATTACATATCAAAGCTTAGAGAAACACCTTGTGGTTTATGCTACTTTTCTAGACTCAAAAGGGTTGGGGGCATCTATTTCATAATTATTAAAGCTCATAAATGTGTGTGATGGTAGAGGGAAAATAATATATGATGCAATATGTGTTTTGAAGAAAGAAAGGGGTCTTTCAAATAAAATTTTGATAGCAGTTTATACAGATGGTGCTTTATCAATGGTGGGGAGTGAAAATGGATTTGTTACACTTTTAAAAAAAGATGTACACAATCTTATATGTATTCATTGCATTGCTCATCATGAGGCTTTAGCTACATCAGAAGCTGCTAAAAATTTCCCTGAATTGATGTTTGTTGAAAAGTTGGCAAATAAGGTATATTCTTGGGTCCAAAATTCTACTAAAAGACATAATGAACTTATTGCTCTTCAAGAACTCATGCAACTTGAAACAGTTCAAGCTCTTCAAATTCATGGAGTTAGATGGCTCTCAAGAGGGCAAGTTATTGAAAGGCTTATTGTGTTGATGCCTCCATTGTTGACTTTGTGGAAAAGTGAGAAAAGAGACTCATGGTATGACAAGGCTAGGATCTTCTCAGTACAATTTTTCTTACATATGCTTGCAGATGTATTAGGTGAACTAAACAAATTGAATAAAAAATTTCAAGAAGAGAATGTGGATGTTACAACTTTAGGGGCAGCCATAGATTCTACTATACAGACTTTAAGTAAGTGGTTTCTAAGGCCTGACACTTTTGCAAATGGTACAATTTATTTGTCTAAATTTTTAGAGAGCTCTAAATATGGTTATTTAGAGATTATTTATCAAGATGGACACATTCATAGGCATGAATTAAAATTTGTGGCAATTCCAAATGTGTGTGATGACTATGTTGATGCATCAAAATAGAGAATGAAGCCTTGCATTGATGGGTCACTAGAGAGGTGCAAAATCTTACTAAAGAATATGTTCAAAATCTTGTAGATTGTTTAAATGAAAGATTCCCAGATCTTTCATTTTTCAATTCCATAAAGTTGTTCTTACCTTGTCATTATTCAGAGGATGCATGTACTAGAGAACAAAATTCAAAGCGGTGACTAATCAAAATTTTTGAACACTTACAACATACTTTGTGTGAGGAAGAAAAGCCTTTATTTGATTTTGAAGGTTGTTTAAAAGAGTTGTATAATTTTTTTGATACTCTTCGCTTTAGTTGTGAAGGATTCCGCATGAAGGAAGCTTGGAGGGTTTTTTGTGCTATAGATTTACATACAGGGTTCCCAAATATGATAAAACTATGGCAAGCAATACTTACCATTCCAGCAAGTACAACAGCATGTGAGAGAGTATTTTCAAGACAAAATATAATAAAAGATATACAAAGAACAAAACTCTCATTAGATACATTAGATGCCTTGATGCGAGTTTCATTGATAGGACTTGATATATCAATGGTAGATTGAAACAGGGTTTATAAAATTTGGAAAGATGTCAAACAAAGAAGGGTTTAAAATATATCAGAATATTTTCTATGCACATATTTATAATGGTATTGTATTTCATGAGCCAATGAACACTCGCGCTTTTGTTTAGATTACTTTTTAATAATGCTTTCTCCAGTGATAATTCCGGTACTCTATACTAAACTCAATATATTATTTTTTTATGGGTGGAGTAAGTTTAATTTAATGCTCTATGTTTTTCATCTAGTGTTGTTAAGAAATTTAGTAGCTTTTTTAGCATAGAAATTTCAAGGAATTTTATTTGTTTTTTATGTTGAGAAATTTTAAAAGATATTTTGAGAATTATATGTAAACAAGTGATTTATATTTTACTAGTTATAAAATCTTTAAAAAAAAATCATTCATACTAACCTATAAAAAAACTTTCTTAAATTATTGAAAAAAAAATCTTAAATTATTGAAGGAAATTTTCAGCCCCCACTAGTTTAGGGAATTATTTGCTTTGAAATTTTAAGGCTCCTATTTTAATAGAAAAGATTCATTTTATTCCTATACATTATTAAAACTCCATTAGACTAATCTCACATTGAAAATAGGAACACAAGCCCTTTCAATGATAGAGCATCATCAAGGTAATGTGTGTAGTCATAATGAATGTTATTTCTCTACAATACAGGGAATAAAAACAAACTTTTGTTGGTTTCTATACAAAATTATGAAAGTCAAAAATAAAAAATGAATGTCACATGCAAGGTGACATTAGTTTGAAAACCGTCACAAAAAAAATTCTTGACGGGTAAGGGTGACCGTCAAATTTAACCCCTGCTTGGATGCCTTGTAAAAAATAAAATTGACTTGACTGCGTTATTGCCGTTAGAAATGCCAAAAAATAAATGATGATGAAAGTAGTAATAATCTTTCTCCATACAATTTGGCATGTTAGATAATGTATTGACTTGATTTGGTGGAAGCTCTTTATTCTTTCTCCAATTCTTGATGAGTGATGGTCAAATCACGTGGCTGTCCATTGAAATGTATGATCAAAAAATAAATGAAGATTGATCCAAAGACTTTGACATAATAGACCATATTAAGGGGCGAATTTAATATTAAATTTCTTTTGATAAAAAATTAATTAAAATTTTTCCATTTAAAAAATGATTACCTGACTGAAACTCCAATTTTTTTTTCTAATCTCAAAGAATAATTATTATTTTATTTTTTCCTCATATGTTATATTTTGTTTCTGACTTACACTATATATCTGTAATAATATGATGGATTTTTCTACTCCTAACTTGCTGTGGAAAATAAATCTGGTCTTAATGTTCACTCTAGCTTGCCGTGTAAAAACAATATAGATTTTAATTGAATTGGCATTAGTGTGCACACTTCTTCCTCTGCTTATTGATTTTAATTCATATCATTCGAGTCTTTATTATGTGTCCCCACATCCAACCAATTATTGTCTTTGTAAAAATGAAATTATAAAGACTGAAAAGAAAAAGTCTTTCAAAAATTCTGACGTATTATAAGTGAAAAAAATAAAAAGAACATGACGACTGAAAAAGATTCATTTAATTGAATTGACTTATTCTAGTATTACCTTGCAAATATAAAATTGATTTGACTGCATTGTTGCCGATTGAAATGTTTCCCAAATAAATGTATGGTTAAGAAAGTACTGATTATTTTTTTGCTGATAATGATGTTGATCTTTCCCATCTGGAGAGACGTATATCATGTAAGGAGTTAGAATTATTTCCCCACCTCTATACAGAATTTAGAGAGTTAGTTTTGATCGTTCCCATCTGGAGAGGTGTATATCATGTAAGGAGTTAGAATTATTTCCCCACCTCTATACAGAATTTAGAGAGTTAGTTTTAATTATAGTTTGCTAGTTTAAGTTGCAATTAATATATTTTTAGAAAAAATAAAACCTTGCAAAAGCTAGAGTTAGTTTTTGTTGATATTTCATGCAAATTTTTATTTAGATAAATTTAGAATATTTTATTTTATTAATTAGAAAAGCATGTTCATATGCAATTCTATTAATACATTGTGATTGATCTTTATTTTCAAGGAGAAGGAGAATGATTCAAATAATTTGAATATTTGAATAAGTATTTTTATTTTGGCAATTCTTATTTCTTCAATATCTCTTTTTTATTTCTTCTATGTTATGAATATTGCATATATTTGGCTATGGGTTTCTAACTTCTTCCTAGCTGTGGTTTATTTTTATATATTTAAAATTCTAAATCTAGTATCAAAGCAAGTATTTTCTTTTGAATTAAAGATTTAGTGGTTAAAACTTTGCTAAAGATTTATCATGTCAAATTCTAACTCCTTTCCCTTTCCAAAATTTGATGGAAATGAGTATGATTATTGGTGGATCAAAATGATGACTTTTTTAATAGAAAAATATTTATGGGAGATTGTTGAATCAGGTTATATAGAGCCAACTGATTGAAATGCCCTCACGACCAATGATAAAATAGCTAAGAAGGAGGCTAAGAAGAATAATGTTCAAGCCTTGTTTCATATTCAAATAGCTCTAGATAAGAGCCTATTTTCGAGAATTACTGGAGGAAAGATAGCTAAGGAAACTTGGAAGACTCTAAAAGAAGCTTACCAAGGTAGTGATCACGTCAAAGTTGTCAAGTTATGGACATTTAAGAGAGAATTTGAGAATATGAAGATGAAAGAAGATGAAAGTGTGAGTACCTATTGTGTTAGAGTAAAAGATGTGGTCAATAAGATGGCTAGACGTGGTGAAATTTGGAATAATGAGGTTGTGATAAAAAAAGGTGTTGAGGACTCTCACGTAAAGGTGGAACCATGCTGTCGTAATCATAAAAGAAATCAAGAATTTATCTACCCTTCAATTTGATCATCTAGTTGGATCTTTGATATCTCATTAAGAAAGACTGCGAGATTCATTTGGAGACAGTGATGAGAAAGCCTTCTCCTACAAATTACAAATCACAAAGATTGAACATACTGATAGTAGCATAAAAAATAATCAACGCCAAGGTAGAGGTCAAAATCACAATTACTCAAAAGGAAATAGAGCTAGAGGTGGTTCACAAAGAAGAGGTGCTTTTAGAAGAAGAGGTCGAGGCAAATTTGATAAAATAAATGTCTAGTGTTATCATTATAACAGGTATGGCCACTTTGAAAAAAGAGTGCAAATTAAAAGAAGGTAATAATGGTAAAAGTGTTCATTATTCTCAAGAGGGTGATGAAAATCCGCCATATCATTTATTTTTATCCTATGCCAAAGCTGAAAATAATAGTAAATATGTTTAGTATTTAGATTCTAGATGTTCTAACCATATGTCAGGAAATGAGAAGTTTTCAACAATGGATGAAATTTTCAAATCTAAGATCCAACTTGGTGATGATAAATCATTGGAGGTTGTTGCAAAAGGAGCTATGTAAGTTCATACAAAAGAAGGTATGAAGAGTGTTAAACACATTTATTACACTCCACAATTAAAGAATAATATATTGAGTGTTAGGCAACTATGTGAGAAAAATTATAAGGTGGTGTTTAAAAATCAGCAACGTATAATTTATGATAAGAATCAAGGCAATAGGGTGGTTACAATTGTGCCTATCACAAATAATATGATGTTCCCATTGAAATTTGGTGAACATAACAACATCCTTGCCAATATGGCATATGAAGATACAAGTTGGTTGTGGCATCTTAGGTATGGGCATTTAAATTTTCATAGTTTAAAGATTCTAACATCAAAATAATTAGTTTCTAGTTTGCCTAAGGTTGAAAAGTACAAGGAAGTTTATGAAGGATGTGTTAAAGCAAAACATGCAAGAGCGAAATTTTCAAAAGGCAATGCATTGAAGGCTCATTATCCACTCCAGTTTTTCATTCAGACATTTGTGGTCCTATGTATATAAAGAGTTTGTCTAATTCATCATATTTCATTAATTTTATTGATGATTACTCATGATAGTGTTGGGTTTATTTTTTAAAGATTAATGGTGAAGCTCTTGAGAAATTCAAGAGGTTTAGAGCCTTTGTGGAAAATGAAAAAGGGTGAAAAATCAAATGCTTAAAGACTGATCATGGAGGATAATTTTGTTTAAAATCCTTTCAATGTCATTATGATATGCAGGGCATCAGAGGATAACTCACCACTACATACATACATCAATAAAATGGTGTTTCTTAAAGGAAGAATCATATAGTGGTGGAGATGGCACAGAGTATGCTACAAATAAATAGATTAAGCAATTCATTTTGGGGAGATGCAGTTGCTATAGTAGTATATATTCTCAACTGGAGTCCCACTCGTGCACTTGATAGGATGATTCCATATGAAACCTAGTATGAGAAAAAGTCAAATGTTAATTATTTCAAAGTTTGTGGTTGTTTATCCTATGTTCATGTTCCTGATCAAAAGAGACAAAAGTTAGATCCCAAAAGTGAGTCATGTATTTTTTTTGTCTATAGTGAAGAAAGTAAGGCTTACAAGTTATATAATCCCCTCACTAATAGGCTTATTATGTCAAGAGATGTGATTTTTGATGAAGGGGGATTTTATGGTCATAAAAAAGGCCATATGGAGAAGCCAAAATCTATTTTAAGTAATGCTATTATGGATGATATTGATCATGTGTAGCCCATTAATATTTCTATTTCAAGTGCTACAAATCTACCAAATAGCCCCTCATCTAGTTGTTTAATTCTAAGTGTAAGTCCAGATTCAAGTCCTAGTTCTATAAGGAAGGTAAGAAGATTAAGTGACATCTATCAAAGGAGTAAAAATAAACCACATGAAGTAAATCCAAGAGGTGAGATAGTGAATTTTGTTTTACTTACCAAGGCTGATTTTGAACTATCATGTTTTGAAGATGTACATATGAATGAGGTTTGGATGCAAAAAATGTAAGAAGAGATGGATTTTATTCACATGAATGAAACTTGGGAGCTTAAAAAGCTTCCACATGAGAAGAAGAAGATTGACACCAAATGGGTCTACAAGACTAAGTGTAATAGTGATGGAAATGTTGAAAGGCATAAGGCAAGAATAGTTGCTAAAGGCTTCACACCGAAGTATGACATTGATTATGAAGAGACATTTACACTAGTATCAAGACAAGAGACCATTATAACACTAATTTAATTATCAAGTCAAAAGAATTGGATAATCCATCATATGGACGTGAAAAGTGCCTTCTTGAATGGGTACTTAGAAGAAATATGTGTGGATCAACCACAAGGTTTTGAAGTGCAAGGAAAAGAAAATCATGTCGATAGGTTGAAAAAGGATTTGTATGGCCTCAAGCAAGCACCAAGAGCATGGTATGATAGGATTGATGGATATTTTTAAGATAATGGCTTTAAAAGAAATAAGAGTGAACCTACCCATTACTACAAATAAGAAGGTAATGACATTCTTATTTTAAGTTTGTATGTTGACGACTTGTTGTATATGGGTAGTAGTTCTAAGATGAAGGATGAATTCAAAGTTGTTATGATGAATAAATTTGAGATGAAAGATTTAGATATCATGAAATGTTTTATAGGAATGGAGATTTATTAAAGTGAGAATGAAATTTTTATTTTTCACACAAAGTATGCCAAAGATATATTGAAGAAATATGATATGGTCAATTGTAAAATAGTCTCCACTCCGATTGTTCATGGAGTTATGTTGTGTAGAGATGATTGTGCTGAGATAGTTGATGAGACAACTTATAGGAGCATTGTTGGAAGCTTGATGTTTCTAACTCACATAAGACCTAATATTGCTTATTCAATTTTACTTATTTCAAGGTACATGACAGACCCATCTGAAATACATATGAAGGTAGCTAAGAGAATTTTGAGGTATGTGAGAGGCACTCTAGATTTTGGTATTCATTACTACACTTCTAAAAGGTTCAATCTTGTTGGTTTTAGTGATTCCGATTGGGGAGTAGTTTGGATGACCAAAAGACTACATCTGGTAATTATTTTTCTTTTAGTTTTAATTTGATTACTTGGAGCTCAAAGAGGAAAGGTATAGTTTCCCTTTCTTCTACAAAAGCAGAGTATGTTGTAGTCACTTCAATAGGGACACAAACCTTATGGCTTAGAAAACTTCTTGAATAAATTAGAGAGATACAAATTCAGCTCATAGTGATTTTTTGTGATAATATTAGTACCATCAAATTGGCCAAAAAACTAGTCTATCATAATAGGACAAAACATTTTGATTTAAAGCATCATTTTATTTGAGATTTTGTGTAGAAGAAGGCAATAGAATTGAAATACATCAACACTAAAGAATAATTGGTAGATATCTTCACTAACACAGTTGTAAAGGATCAATTTTTAATACTCAGCGATCAGATTGTGATCCCTCTCAGCATCAAGGGGGAGTATATTGATAACTGATGTTGATCATTCCCATTTGGAGAGGCATATATCATGTAAGGAGTTAGAATTTTATCCCCACCTCTATGTAGAATTTAGATAGTCATTTTTATTTATTGTTTGCTATTTTAATTTTTAGTTAACATATTTTTAGAAAAAATAAAGCCTTGGAAAAGCTAGAGTTAGCTTTAATTGATATTACATGCAAATTTTTATTTATATAAATTTATAATATTTTATTTATTAATTAAAAAAGCATGTTCACATGTAATTATATTAATACATTGTAATTGATCTTTATTTTCAAAGAGAAGGAGAATGATTCGAACAATTTAAAGAAGTATTTTTATTTTGGTAATTCTTATTTCGTTTGTAATTCTTTTGTATTTCTTCTATGTTATGAATATTGCATATATCTAGCTATGAATTTCTTTCTTATTCATGGCCGTGGTTTATTTTTATATAGTTAAAATTCTACACTTTTTGTGTAGAATTTGGTACCAATGATTTAATTAATTTGACTTGGCAGAAGCTCTTCATTATTTCTCAAATTTTTACACCTACCAGTTCTTAATGGGTGATGGCTAAGTCATGATGTTGTCAATTGAAATTTTCTCAACAAAATATATGGCCAAAAAAAAAAGATTGATTTACGGACTTGAATAAGCAGACCATATTATTTTTGCATTGACTTTTCTCAATTCTTTTAATGTATGATAGTCAGGCTCTATTTATACACATTTAATTATCTATAATTAGATGCAAAATCATATATAAGCAAAACATAATTAATCCAAATCCATTTTAATAAATGGTTAGGAAATGGTTAGAAGAGTATTGCTGATTTTAGGGACATTAGAAAATAATTATTAAAATATTGAACTATAACAACATTATTTAAGGTTTTGTGGCAAGACAACAAGAATTTGAAAAAAAAATTATGAATAGACAATCTTCTAAAAATTATATACTACATACTCTTGAGCCTTAAAACTGTAGATGCCACATATTTTTTGAAATGATAGGTAAGAAACTATATTTTTAACAACCATATTCATCAGGTTTAGAGCTTCCAAAACCTCAGTCAGTATTTTAAATGCATTGATTATTATGAAATTAAAATTTTTCTTCAAGCCTAGATAGGCTAGTTAAATGTAATTAGTAGTTGCCTCAGGGGTTCAAGGATTGTTGAAAGAATTATATATTTGATTTTCCTAATCTTTATGGTAAGTAAAAAATTATCACATTTATAGAGCTAAATATTAAATATATAACCTCATTATTTATTGTGTAGCTCTGAAGAGTGAAATGAAATTATGCAAATCTTTTGGTTCAGCCCTATTAACCATATAATCCTCATCTAATGGTTTGCATGATCTCTAAGCATTCGATGAAATATATCAACCAAACATTCATCAAAGACCAACCAAACTTCTTGGACTTTTCACCTCTCTAATATTTGGTTATGTGTATGCATAATTGTCGGTGTAACTGAATTAGAGTCACTCATGCCATTGAAGTATTTAGAGTGCTCATCCACTAATATTATAGCTTCATGCTAATAAAACACTAGCAAAGCTTATGTGGTAAAGGTTTGTTCTATTTGGTTCATTATCTCAAAGATTTTGAAAGCA
The DNA here is from genome assembly GCA_037957365.1 of Torreya grandis. Classification (NCBI taxonomy): domain Eukaryota; kingdom Viridiplantae; phylum Streptophyta; class Pinopsida; order Cupressales; family Taxaceae; genus Torreya; species Torreya grandis. The sequence continues at coordinate 365,607 of JARHVA010008268.1, read as the reverse complement.
TCCTTGCAAAACCAAATTTCTTTTAGACACCTTGTAATCTATGAACCCCTTTGTAATGGGTGTAGGGCATGTAAATTCGTTGTACCCATGCTACCTTAAATTTGAGTTTTGTGTAGAATATGCCCCCTAGCATATGACATCACCTAAAATACCTTGTCATTACCACTCACCATCACTACCTAGTGCATTTTGTAATTATACTTACAAAGACAATGTCCAATTATGCCCAACTTTTCTTCTAGGGATATGATCATTAGTAGTGCTCCTAATGTGAATAATGTTTTAAGAGAAACAACATGAAAAATTACTAAAACAACATGACGGGGTCTTTGTATAATCCAAAGGTCTTAATAATAATTAAACAATAAATATATTTTAGTATAATTTTATCATATGATAAATTTAAATATAGTAGTATATTATTTAAAAAAATAGTTATTTATATAAATACTAGCAGTTGCCCCGATGGTGCAAGAAATTTTAGAAGAAATGTATATTTAATTTTCATGATTTTTAGTAAGTGTTTTGTTTTCATTTATGGATTATATTCCCTTTATATGTGTATGATGTGGTCACACCCTACTAATTGAGAATTAAACCTACTAACTCTCTCTACTACCTAGGATCAATCATTAGTCAACCACGTTTTCTCCCAATTGGTGACTCCTCTATCACAACATTCACATTATTTCATGAATGATGTCCCCTTGTGAACCCATGCGGCATACACTTTACAAAATATTTGGTACACACTTCAACCATAATGAAAGCAATAAGATAGACTTTAGAAACCCAATTTATTACCCTACATCAACATAATTTCATTATTAATTTTATTCCCACATCAAACTTAGATTCCTTTCATAACTGAAGTTAGGGCATGTGTATGATATGTACAATATCACCTAGAATACCTTGTCACTTCCCCTCATCACTACCCAAGTCATTTTAAAATCTTACATCACTTTTAATTTGTCTATGGCATTTCCCTTTATTCCATGTGTATGATTATGGTGTCAATATATTGGTAGTGTAAATGAATATAAACTATAATATACACTCTGAAACCTTAATATCTTGCCTCTATAATAGTGGCATTGTAGTTCTAATTTGAGTTACACATAAAATTTGGAACCTTTCTTATTTCAAATCACACTCATGTATTCCTTATCAACCCTTAACAATAGCAAATATCCAATCAAATAATCCAAAACCATCTCCTAATGCATGATAATTAAATATACCAACCCTAATTTCCACCTACGACTGATCGCTAATCAACAAGCTTTTATCTCGATGTGTACTATTGTACCAAAACATTTGAATTATATCACCAATGTTACCCCCTTATGCATACACATGGCATGGAATTTAAAAACATTTTGATACTCACTTCAACCTCAATGAAACCAATAAGACCAACTCCAATATATTGCCCGCACATCAACAACATTGTATTATTTCATTGATCTGCACATTAGACATGGATTCCTTTCATAATAAAACAAAAATGCAATGAATAAAATATGCCACCACCCTAAAAGCTACAAGCCCCTTTATAATGGATGTAGGTCATGTAAATCCAATAATTGCTTTGAAGTTAGGGCATATTTATCATATGAGCCTTATGGTGTATGATATAACTTGAAATACTCTATGATTGCTTCTCATCATCAATGGCATGTAATTTTTGTAGGTGTCAATATATCATAAAAAACATAAGCTACAATATAAACTTTGGTGATATGGGGTTAGTGATAAAAGTATAATTAATATCTATATTAATATAATATATTGTAACATATATAATTATGTATATATAAATAATAATATAATATATATTATATTATTACTATTAATATGTAATATTAACTTATATATTAATAATATATTTATTAATATAATATGAACTCCTTTTTTAGTGGCCGACTGCTACCACCAATTTTATTTTCTACCAAGTTTGTATTTTATTTTCTAATCTAATCTTTATTCTAATCTACAGTAAGGAAAAAACCCAACCCTGAATGTTTTATTTTGGTTTTTCCAGTACCATGCATTGCATTTCATTACATTACATGTAATGTATGATGAAACAACCTAAGTCACACCTTCCTTACAGTGGTTCATTTATTAGTTATTTACTTATTACTTAGTTACATTTTTATTTATTCATTTTTTTAATATAGTAAGTACCTATATTTCCCTTATCTCTCTTTGTTTTGTAATTTTAGATACGGAGTTATAATTACTTTTTTTCTATGCTATAAAACCACATCTTAAATGCTTGCTTCACTGCTACTTTGCAGTTTGATTCCTCATTTGATTTTGCATTCAATTCCTCATCACCAATATTTTTTTTTTACTATTATTAGGCCACCAGTCATTTCAACATCAATTCACTACCAGTTGACCATGAAAACCACTCTTGAAACTGTTGACCATCTACAAAATAATGAGGTAAATATTCCCTCTTGCAATCTCAATGTAATACCTTCAACACATATAATTATTAAGATAATGTTATATAATATATATTATAACATTTCTATCATGAAATTTATTGGTTGTATGATCTAGAACGCATGTTTTTTATTCTATGGTATTTTGATTATAAATAATTAAAATTTATTTAAAATAAAAGTTAATTGTCTAAATTTAATTTTATAGCAATATAAATTTATGATATAAATAAAAAATGTAAAATATAGATCAATGAAAAATGAAAAATTAAATACCAAAAAAAATATATTCATACACAAATTAGAGGAGGCCAACTACCTTGCATCATAGCCCCAGATAGGACATGTATTAGTTGACTACTTTTTTAATTTAGCATATGACACATAGGAGGCCTAAAAATGGCATGAAATCTACACCAATGGCAATTGATTCATATGGTGAAGTAAAGATAGAAAATATCGTTGATGTGGTGTATTTTACATACTACACAAACTAGGCTAGAAATTTGATTAAATTTTAATGCAAAATAGGTAGGATGAACATCAAAGCAAAATCCTAACAAGATTATTTTTGTTTTGGGTAATCGACTATTGCTGAAAAACACATATACATTATGTTTGACTAACCCATAGCTCATAGGTGATTCTTTCAGGGGTGAGGGTATGTTGGAGATGCTCATTGGGGTGATGGATGGAGTAGAGTGCCTTTCAAGAACTCATCCACTTTTACCTCTCTGGGTCTCGATCCCCTCCCTAAGGCCAACACTCTCTTAGATATTGATTGCTTTAATGGAGGTTGAGTTTTTTATAGATGAATTGGGTGGTCATGGAAGCATAGGTACCTTCTTCACAACCCTCCTAAAATAGGGAATATTCCTTGTCACTGCCTTTACCAAAGCTACACAAAATGTGATGTTCATGATTTGGATGTCACTCAAGTCACTAAAAACATAGACCTCCATGCACTTCTCACCCAACAAAATAAAAATCTATGATTTTTAGTAAAGACATCGATTGCTCAGTGCATATAGGATTATGCACCACCTTGCCATTAATGTTTAATAAATTTGACCTTATCGTTACAAGCCAATGCCATACTACCAATTGTGATGTTATACACAATTTGTAATCAGCTGAAAAAATTTCATTCCCCCATAATCCATCCCTCAAAACTTGTGGGTTCACCAAGATTTATATCTCCAATGAGTCAAAGCATAATACTATGTCCCATTTTTTGGTATAAAGGGGCCATATACACTTTCATCTTCTCCTCAAAATATTTTGAGTTTGAGTCATTGAAATTAATCAAAAAATATGTTTTATACTATATATACAAATATGTAGTGCTTATACATTTTTCTATTTTTTCTAAAAATCATTAAGTATTTTTTAAGATTTATTTTTTAATTGTTTTTTGGCTGGTTAGTAGGACACAATATTCTTCTTTGACCCCAATACCAAGAGATGAATCTAAGGGAATGGTGCCCCAATGTTAATGCCTCTAGCATAAAAATGATAAGGAAAACAAGATTTTATTTTGAAACCTTTATATAATGTTAACAAAGTTTTCAAATATTGGTTACTTGTTAAGGCCCTTGAAGGTACACAATATCAAAGCCAATAGAACAAGTAAATGTAGTGATTATTCAACAACATAGTATATTGAGGAGCACCTCATTGATGGACAAGACCATGCCTACACAAAGCTTGACAAGTTGATTGATTAGGCACAACACAAAAGTGTTTCCCATATCGGCATCGTTGGAATGTGCGGATTGGGAAAAATGCTACCCCTAAAAAGGGTCTTCAATAGCAGTCTAGTACAGAATATTTTTTCCTATGGCTTAATGCTTTGGCTTATTGTTTCAAACACCCCCTCTTTGGAAATTATTGGAAATGATCTTGTCAATAAAATATCTCTTAGAATAAATGAAAGATTGGATAGCAGAGAGGAAGCTGATGTAAAAGTATGGTTAAGTGAGATATTGAGAGAAAACAAATTCGTGATGTTTTTAGATGATGTTTGGGAAAAAAGAGCAAGATCCTTGTGAACCAAGTTGTGTGTGCCATTATCTCCACATTGAAACTCTAATGTCATCATTACAACTTCTAGAAGTAGTGTGTTCTTATAGGTGGGCATTGCAAATGCATCCATCATCGAAATGCAAGACTTGGGGGAAGAAGACAGTTGGCAGTTGTTTTGTTTTCATGCTTTTCCTCATAATTATGGTTTTATACATATGAGCATTGACAAAAATATAGAGAAGCGATTTTGCAATGAGTGTGGGGGGCTTCCTAAAGCTCTTCAAGTCATTAGCCATGCGATTGTAGGTATTACCAACTCAACTAAATTGTGATTTGCATTGGAGAGGTTAAAAAATATAGAGAAGTATGGTGATGTTATAGACTCACTATATGGTAGGTTGAGATTTAGTTATGATGCTTTGGCCAACATTGATATTCATTTGAAATTACGTTTTCTTTAGCTCTTTACTTTCTTAGAGAATGAAGTCATATGTTCTAGATATGTGAGTAGGGTAGGGATTGGAGATGGGTTTGTGATCGGACATGATCCTCTACAAAAGGATAGATATTCATGATTTTGGTAGCCAATCATTGCCTTATTGAACCACTCATCAAGGATTCTAATGGAGATGTGGTCTGTTTTAGGGTGCATGATGTTTTGCATGACATAACACAACATATTGTTGATAAAGAAGAGAAATGCTACTTTCATGCAGGCAAAGGTATAAAATAGTTCCATTTACTAGATTTTTTGCACATGTCAGAATTTCATTGATGAACAATGGTTTCACTAATGTTTCAATCACATTTAGATCTTCTCATATCCACTCTTGAATGTTGTGTTCAAATTCTCAGTTGAATAAAATTCTAGAACATGTGATTAGGTGTATGATCTCTCTTACGGTGCTAGATTTATCATGCACAACCATTGTGTCCTTGTAAAAAAGCCTAAGAAGTTTGAAGCATTTAGTTTTCCTCAATTTACCCTATTGCTTCATCAAGAGACTCCCCAATTCTATCACTACTCTTAAAAACCTTCAAATAATAAATATTTTTAGCTCTCACAGTACAGAACTCCCAACCAATATTTCTAAGCTAATGAATTGTGATTTGCATTGGAGAGGTTACAAAATATAGAGAAGTATGGTGATGTTATAGACTCACTATATGGTAGCTTGAGATTGAGTTATGATGCTTTGGCCAACATTGATATTTATTTGAAATTATGTTTTCTTTACCTCTTTGATTTCTCAGAGGATGAAGTCATTCGTTCTAGATATGTGAGTAGGGTAGGCATTGGAGAAGGGTTTGTGGTCAGACATGATCCTCTACAAAAAGGATAGATATTCATGAATTTGTTAGCTGATTGTTTCCTTATTGAACCATTCATCAATGATTCTAATGGAAATGTGGTCTGTTTTAGGGTGCATGATGTTTTGCATAACTTAGCACAATAGATTGCTAATAAAGAAGGGAAATGCTACTTTCATGTAGGAAAAGGTTTAAAATAGTTTCCATCTACTAATTTTTTTGCACATGTCAGAATTTCATTGATAAACAATGGTTTCACTAATGTTTCAATCACATTTGGATCTTCTCATATCCACTCCTGAATGTTGTGTTCAAATTCTCAATTGAATAAAATTATAGAACATGTGATTAAGCGTATGATCTCTCTCACGGTGCTGGATTTATCATGCACAACCATTGTGTCCTTGTCAAAAATCCTAAGAAGTTTTAAGCATTTAGTTTTCCTCAATTTAGCCTATTGATTCATCAAGAGACTCCCTAATTCTATCACTACTCTTAAAAACCTTCAAATAATAAATATTTTTAGCTCTCATAGTATAGAACTCTCAACCAATATTTCTAAGCTATCTTCCCTAAAATATTTAAACATTAGATATTATGAACATCTTCCATCCATACCTTATGGGATCTTACACCTTTCATCTCTGGAATATCTATGTCTTCTTGGTTATTCAGATGGATGGAAAGGCAATAAGTACAAAAGAAAGCTTCTCTCCATTAATGATTTGGGCTCCTTAAAATAGATCAAATGGTTGAAGATTGAAAACAATGGTGAAACAATTTGATAAGGAATGTTAGAAAACATGAAAGATATGGAAATTTTGATCATGAATCTTGAAAAGATGGAAATCCTACCCCATGACATAAATGCCATGTCAAAATTGAGGAAACTCTCCCTAAACTACCCTCAACTACTTCAAATAGAAGATTCATTTTGTAAATTTCAACATCTGAGCCATATTAATTTGTTCAAATTTGAGATGTTGAAATAACTACCTACTTTGCACAAGCTTGTGAGTCTTAAAAGCTTAGTGATAGTTGAAAGATACAACATAGCGGATCTACCAAATGAATTTGGTAAGAGAGGAGCATTTCCTAAGTTGGAGGTATTTTCAATTATTGCACTGCAGAAGCTAGAGGAGCTGCCCATAGTGGAGGAAGGAGCTATGTCTTCACTTAAAATATTAACAATAATAAAATGTGAGGCACTACAGATGTTTCCAGAAAGTTATTAGAATTTGAAGAGTGTGGAAAAGATAGGAATATTTGGATGTGCAACAATTCTCACCGCACTAGAAAATAACATCATGAATTTAAACACCAAGGTGCAAAAAATAACATTATCTATCCTAGAGACACAATCAATGCAACAATGCTTCCACGAAATGGGTAACAAGGATGAAGATATGGTCTATGTGGATTTTTGGTATAATGAGTTGTTCCAATTTTTGTATGGTGTCTATCATATTTTGGATTTTTAGGAGTGTAGATTTACAACATTTATCATTTATTGTACATGATTTAACCTGAGATTTTAAATAATTTAATTGACTTTTAATATTAGCATAATTAGTTACAAAAGAATATGATGTTTATTAAATTTATGATTAATTCAAGATCTTGTATAAAAATGGAACAATCGCATTGTAGGTATTAAAATTGTGTTTTTGACACACAATAAGATTCAAAATATTATAATATGGATTTTAAGTAAGCTAAACAATGGTTGTATATCTATGTCTATATTTGTGTGGAGGTGGATTTTAATGAAGGTATCTCAAATATATTTTAATTGAAACATGATAATTTCTATTGGTTCCAAACTTTTGATTATAAAAACACTACCATTAGATGTCTTTTATGCCACCAAAATGGCCATATCTAGAGGGTTTGTCCTCATGCAATTAAGCCCAAAAAAAAAAACGAATCAATCCTCTCAACATAAAGGCTGAAAATTGTATGAACACTCTAATTGAACCAAGGTCACATAAAAGTCTAAAGATGGCATGAGGAAGAAAGAAGGTTCAGTGTTTTTTGGAGAATTGATGGTGTCAAATTCTTCTTGCCAAACCATATTTACACATAATGCTGTCAGTGTGGTATTAAGAGATGACATAAATCCAAAAATTTTATATTTAACAAGTGTCAACCCTTTTTTAAACCTGAGTAAAATCATGCTCTTGCGATGAATATTGGTCATCTAGAGCATTGGACTAAGGTTTGAAAGAAAAAGAGCAAAAATTTTGTTTTGTGGATATGTGATATGGCCATTTCTGATTTTGTTTATCTATTGTTGGGCTTTTGTTATATTATCTTAGTTGACATCATATGGCTTGGATTTTGGATTTTGACTTTTCCATCCTTCTTTTTTTGTTTGGGTATCATTGTGATATAGTTTTTTATATCAACAAAAGTATGCTTTTTAATTATAAAAAAAGACTATAATAATAATTTAATATAATTTAGATATTAATGTCCACAAGAGATCAAGAATGGATGATGGGATTGAATAACATGTTAAATGAATACTTTTGTTAAGGGAGTTTCAAAGGTATCTCCAAAATATATAGAAAGAGAAAAATATAAATGAGAAAGAATGTGTTGGGGCCAACATACCCCCTTTTTTGAGAATTAGAATCATTGAGATATATTGAACCTTATCACTAAAAATCTTATTGTGATAAGATCATTTGTTTAGAATTTGAAGATCATCCACTTTGATAAGGTGGCTTATTCTATTTATGGTTGCATTTTAAATTTATCTAAACTTGCAAATTTTTTCCCTTCATATGATAAGTGTAGGTTTCATGGAGATCCTATTGATGGATATGGGCTAAAATTCACTATTTTGCCCCATTTAGGCTTTTACTAGCCTTTGGTCTATGTAATTTTAATCCAAACCCTCCTTTAGAAAACCCTAAGCTTAAACCCTTAGCTTAAATTTAAACCTTGGCATGAGCACTTTTATTAGGAATATTTAAATCACTTTAGACTTAAGCCTAATTTTCATATTAAGGCTTGGTCATGTTTCTTAACATGACCAAACCTTCTCATGAAAATTACACTTAGTCCCCTTTATTTTCCCCCTTTTTATGTTCCCTATATTTTTAAAATGGTCTGACTTTTGTTGGCAGGGTCCTTTATATTTTATAAACATGGTCCCCTTCATTAAAATTTAGCCTAAAGTTCTGAACCTAAAGCCCCATTCTTATTTTATAACATGAATGAGACCTTAGTGTTCACACTTTAGCCTAATTTTTATTTCATACTGGGCCCTAATTTGAAACCCTTACTTCTTGTAGATCTGAAGAGTCACATTTTATCACCCCTTTTAATCCAATGGAGTGAGGAAAAGCCCAAGCATTTTCTCCTTTAAACCAATCATGTGAAAGCCTTCAGATCACGATCAATGACTCTCACTTCAGTAGAGCCAAAGATCTGATGATGTGAAGATACTTGAGCCTAAAAAGACCCCATATGCTAAGACTTCAACTTAAGTTTTAGCTTAATATTTACTATATTATTTTTTATAATATAATAAACCTTAGGCTGAAACCTTAGTTATGTCTATAATCTTTGAAGGGACTCATTTTATTATGTCTCATTTAGACTTAGGATTTGGTCAAAAATTATGCTCAAAGGTTAACTCGATCTTCTGTGATTCATAAGAGCCAATCATATGTAACTGCTTGGATCATAATCAAACAGTTCTCACTTCTTGCCTGCTTTCAATTGAATGAAGTGAATTGAGTCTAAGATCTTAGGAAGCCCCATGAGGACACTACATGGCACCCTCATATTCGAATACAAGAACTTTTTGAGTTTAAATTTGATGATATCACGAACATCATTTGATGTCCATGAGGATGTTTTTGACGTTAGCGAGACCATCAAATTAAAACCCATCTAACATTTTTGTCTAAACAAAAAAGGCATATTTTAATGTCATTTAAGGGGCCACTTTAATATTTGGTTCTAAAACTTAGCATAAAATACTATAACCTAAGTCTTTTTCATGTTTATTAATACAAAATAGACTTATCTAAAATAATTTTAACATGAGTCTTTTATACGCTATGTACTAACTAAAACTTATTCATTTTGCAATATCCAATAGTCCTTGCTTCATCGTACAGGATGAACTAACAAAGCAAGAACATCAAAGACTTATCAATAGTTCTTAGAAGTCTTGAGAGCTCGACACATGTAGGAAGATCATTCATGTTATAGTAAAGGCAAGGAACAAAGCCCAGAGGACCTAAAAATGTGCTAAGTGGCACAACCACGAGACTTCATACCAAAAGTGACAAATGGAACATGAGGACCTAGATTACAATCAATGACCCATGTTGATCCATAGGAAAAGATACAATAGAGTGAGTAAAAAGGATAATTTAAAAAAAATAATGGCTAGTGCATAAAGATATTTATAAAAATGTCATGAAAGATGCCAAATAGGAGCCACACAAGCAAAAAAAGAAAAAAATATGGAGATTTTGTATGCCAAAAAATGTAAATGTTTAAAATCAAAGGTCATAATCAAATCCAAAGCATGTATGAACCAAAGTTTGAATTTCCTTCACCATTAAATATTTAGAAAGCCCTAAAATACACACAAAAACTCTAAATTACACTTAGATTATCTACTATCAAACTAAAAAGTATCCACTTATACTTTGAGCAAAAGGAAGCAATCAAATGACCATTCATGATCTAATAGTGAGCAATTTATAGATTAGGAAGCCATGTCAACTCACAAATAGTATTACAGAGATGAGATAGAGTTATATTTGTCCATCATTAATGAAGGGAGGGTCTTCAAGGACACCAAACTAGACACTACATCTCTAAATATGGGAAACATGAATCAATATGATCTTTTATGGATGATTTAAGAGATGCCAACCATCACAAGTGCCGGATAAAAGATTACCACACTCAACAGAAAGCAATATCACATAGTAGGAGATCAAATGAATAGAATCCATCATGTTGCTTCTAAATTAGAGGTAATCCATTGTATAGACATCCTTACTTCCATTTTCAAAGACTACAAAATTGACCAAGGATGGATTACTCATGAAAGGAGTTTTAGGAGAATTGCATTCATCTCTCCACTAGGTTTTAAAAATTATTATAAACTTAGAAAACCCTAAGTGGATTTTCCCACCATCAAAGAGTGGACTAGCAAGAATGATCTCCAAGGAAACCATGTAATTAGGGACCCTATATGAAACATACCAATGGCCCAATTTAAAGAAGAAATTAGGGTAATCATGACCTTATTGAATAGGATATCAGGAGCCTCTTCTACTTCATATGTCAATATGAGTTGGGTGTCTTATGTATACTTCATGGTGGAAAATTAAATCACCCCTCCCATTAGAGAAATGATCAACATTCATTTAGAAAGGAAATTTAATTCCATAAAAAGGAAGACCAATAGTTAGTTTTTCATGATGTCCTATCTCTTGGATGTCCTTCTAGCTCCACCAAGATCCCTTATATTAAGAATTGGTCTCCTGATGGTAGGTTCACATTCTCCCACCACTACCTTAAGTTGCACATTTTCAATCATAAGAACAACATGTAATTCATTTGTGACTATGTTTATCCTACCCTTGTAGAATCCATCATAGGGATTCCAATGCCCAGGGTTAAGCCTTTAACCAAAAAGTATGTGAAACTAATGGGGGCATATGTTTATACCTAGATTGCACAATAATAAGAATTGAAATCACTATGATTTAACCATACAAATTACCTATCTAATTTCCGATCAAGTTGGCATAGTTGGGAATAACATTCCAACTTCTCAATAGTCTAGACAAAGTGTGAAAAGACAAGAGGAAAGGACTTCTCCACCCATTCCCTCTAACCATTGGCAAGATAGTATTGAAAATTGGGAGCATGTTAGCATTGTGGCCAAACATAGAGAGTCCTTTGACTTTCAACTTGATCATTTAAGGATGTCAGTTAATAATGATAATAGGGTCTCAAAACACTTTGAAAACAAACAATTTCCCAAACCTATTTATTAACATCAGTTTGGTCCTTTTGACACTCTATACATCAAAGTCACTAGCTATAAAGAAGTATTGGCTAGGTTCAAAAAATGTAATTTCAAAGTTGAACACAGGTTAACCGGGGATGAGAAGCCATGAGGATAAATTTGGTAGATGAATCTCCTATAATATCATTTACTTCTTAGACCTTTTATACCAGCTCTAGAATATCCACAAGTGTAAAGGAAACTAGCCCAAGCTCAGATTACATAGGGTCTTGTTAAATAAAAAACTAGACGAGAGACCTAGAAAAGGACAATCATCTTTAGTCCTTCTTGACAAACTAACACCTATAATTGAGTATCTAGATATGATTGCAATTGAACTTGATGAGATAGTGGAGGATGCCCTCAAGATTCTTCCTAAAGGATATGGTTTTGATGAGGAAGAGGAATCAAGTAAGAAGGAATAAGCTAAAATAGAGGATATTGAGGTGGGAAAAGGGAAAGAAGTTGCCCTATACATAGTCCCAGTTGTACCACCATAAAAAGGGAAATCAAAATTAGCCCTAGTTCTAGTTGGATAATAAACTAATTCCAAGTTGGTTTTCACTCACCCTATGAGTGAAATGAACTTGTTCAGTGATGATTATCCCATTCATGGACCAATCCATGATTGGTTCATAAATGGAAATATTCATAAGATCCCTTTCTTATCCCACTCATTGGCCTTGACCCAAACTATTCACATTGATGTACATGATGACATTAAACCATCGATAAGGGATTTGATGAAAGAGGAGGAATAAAGGAGAATAGTGACCACTGTAGGGCTATATGAAAAATAGATGGATGCTCTTAGAGAATCAATCAGCTCTCAAACAAAGGTCCTTGAGACTACAAGGTTCACTGAGGAAACCACTTCTATGTAATTTAACCTAGAGACAATTGGATTAGAGAGTAACCACAAAGAAAGCCATGGAGGGGAGTGAAGAGTTCACATTGCAAAAGGTTGATCCCTTCATTGGTTTGACTCCTATTAGAGGTTGGAGATATGGTGAACACCCTATCCATGTAGAGGAAACTGAAGAATTTACTGAAGCTCATTTAGCCTAAGTCAGATCAGGAATCAAGGGCATCAAACAAAGGATTGCCAAATTGGAAGAAAAGTAGGAAAATCTAACAACACAAGTAGTTTTGTCAGTACCTGAGGTAATGACCAAGATGATTGATGAATCCTTCTATGATATGTTTGAGGCATGGAAGATAATGAAGATGAGGTAGAGTGCATTAACACAATATATTACAATAGCAAAGGGTCTATTCACCCAATAGAAAGCCTTAAAAGATAAGATAACTAAGCTACTCAATATCCAAGTAGGAAAGCAGATTCCTTGATTCAAAAACATCATCTTGGGACACTTAAGCACAATCTTGGGAATTATTGTTGACAAATTTCAAAGCTTAAGTGTCTCGTATAATAATATGGAAAGGCTCCTGAAGGATGACAAGGTGCTGATTACAAGAATTAAGTAACTCCTTGGGAATATGCTCATTGATCCTACACAACCCACTACCCTTGGAATCATAGGTGATGAAGAATTCAAGCCCAGGACTACTTTGATAATTAAGGAAATGAAAAGGAAGAGCCAAGGCCAATTTGGATCTAACAATAACAAGATCTTAGATATGATCTTCAATGCTAGGGAAAGAATATATGAGGCTAGGAATATTAAAGAGGCCATGGCTAGAAATGACAGAGAGTTCAATGATTTGGTAGATAAAGAATAAGAATATCTCTTGAAGCCTATTGTGGATTTATAGCTAGTTGATGAATGACACACCAAGTCCATAAACATCCTCTAGAAATAGAAAGTATATTCATCAGTGTAGGGCCCACCACCTAATTGACTAATGTTCTATTTTGTAAAACTCTTGTATTATTTTGAAAAAAAAGTATTCCATTGTAAAGGCATATATAGTTTGTTAGCATATTTACCTCTAGGGCAGCCTAGTTTTAAAAATAAATTGTATTCTAGAACTTTCTAAAAAAGGATTGTTATCCTTACTTCATGTATATTTGTACTTACAGTTGATCGGTATATTACCTTGTCATTTTATATAAGGTAGTATTATGATCTTGTAAAGGGAGATAATTTTGAGCAAAATTTTGCAACTTGGAGCATTTAATACTATCAAGTAATTCTACAAAGATTGTCCAAGTTTGATGTGTTGATTGTTATTTATCTTTTCTCTGAATTACTAGTTATGTCTTAAATTTTAATGGTTTCTTTGATTTATGAGCTGCATCTTTGATTATAGGGTTGCTAATTTGTGTTTTGAAATATTAGTTAAAAGATCTTGAGTTTACTTCATTTTGTTTTCTCTACATTAGGATGTGCATATGCTATTTGAATTGTAGTACCAAAACTGTAAAGTGAATTCAGTTCTTTCTTATGCACTTTCATATTATCCATAGAAGATTTCTTGGTGTATGATGAGATTTCAACATACACTACTTTACATTACATACTAGTTTAGTGCATGTTAAGTGATAATTGAAACATTATCATGATGTTTTAGGTTAAGATCAACAATCATGTTTTTTCTTTCTGCCTTACCTTTCTCTTTTTCTCTCTTTTTAACATGATCACTTTAGTTTAGATTTCATTGTAAATATTCATTTAGGTTAACTTTAGCTAGGAACTTTGATCATAATTAGCTACTATTAGCAAAGACAATTGATATTTCTCAAATATTCAGGACCAAGATGGCTCCCAACCACCATTTAATATAAATTTGTGGAACAGTTTATTTATTTCCCCTCTATTTCACCATAGGCAACTAGATTGTCAAATTCTACAACTCATGCATCAAATTTTCTGAATTCCAAAATAATAAGTGTTATTTAAATGATAAGATCACCTGTGGTTCACTTAGAATCATCAACATGACAAGCTTTGTTGGCACTAGTAGGAGGGCCAATATTTGTGAATTTATTGATTCTTTGTTAGTCTTGGCATATTTTGATCAAAGGTTGATTCTATATTTACACTCTTGCATAATCCTTTGCTAAAAATCGTAAAGATCACTGATCTTTATAGTCTCTGACCTATCTTTGTGCTTTGTTTAGACAAAGATCAATGTTCTTTGAAGTTTGATGATTAATCTAGGTAAAGATAGTTTTAGATTCAAAAATCCATAGTATTCGACATTAGATTAGTTTGTTTTGATCAAAGTTCGACCAATCTTTCAAAAATTTAAGTTCATTTGAGCTAAGAACTATAAGGATTGATCATAATCACGTAATTGAACACATATTGAGAAAATTTTATTAAAATTTGATGTCCTTTCCTATTCTTTACATAATTATTTTCAAAATTAGCTTAGTGTGCAAGTCTGATCCTTATTCTCTATAAATATTGACTTGACACATCGTATTTCAAACAAGATTTCCAATCACCAAGCTAGAATTGCCTAGAATTTGCATGAAATCACACTCAACAATAAGAGAACCCATGCTCGAGTTAGAATCCCATTGAGGAACTAGGTGAGATAAAGGTAGGCATAGACATTCCAAGTCTTCTCTAACTTCACCTCTTCAAAGTACTAATGCATTCAACCTTCATCCAGGTATGGATTAGCTAGGGGATTCTTCAATCAACATTCCATGTGTGGTACATGATCTCTCACATAATCTAGAAAAATACTTACCAATATTTAGTCTAATTGGTATTGTAACTATTGAGGAACATATTAAATCTTTCAACGCTTATCTAAGGTTACTAAATGTCACAGATGAAGATGTAGGTTATAGGTTGTTACTTTTTACCTTTAGGGATGGTGTATATGAATGGTTTCTCAATTTTATTGATAATCACATTACTAGTTGGGATGGTTTCACCAACATTTTCATAGATCATTTTGGTGAGATTGTTAGTCCATGTGTCATATATCACCAGTTCACTACCATCAGGAGAGATGCAAGTGAACTTATAAGGTATTTTAATGCTAGGTTACAAAATATGTATAGAACAACCATGGATCCTTACAAAGCCAATGAGGTTTTAGCTCTAGAAATCTACAAGGATGCAGTATATCCCATGAATTTTGTCTTTTTAAAAATATCTATTTTAGTTATAAATACATTAGCCAACACCTATTCTAAAGCAGTGGTCATGAATAATCAAATACAACCTCAAGGATAAATGGCCTATTATGTCCCAAACATCAACCCATATATTCCTACCTTACATCCCTTCTGAAACAACAATCAGAATGTCCCAACCTTAATCAAACTCCCAAATATGACTCAATTGCCTTTGAATCATGCTACTCTAAATTAGAACCTAGGATTCATAAGCCACCCTACTACTAATAGATTTAATATAAATGATCAAAATACTTTAGTACCAAATATAGGTGTTATTAATAACCAAGTTCATAATTCTAAAACTCTTAAGAATGAGAATGAATATATTCTCAAAATGGTCCAAAAGTTAAGCATTGATTTTATTCAGCTACAAAAAGAACTTGGAAATCCTAGAGAGAGCTTTGGTATAAACTTCACATTCCAAAAGTTTAATATGCCAACCAATCAATTTTAGAATGATAGATTGTACAATAACAAGAATAATGAACCATCTTCTAGAAACAAGTCTATGGATATTAATCTTATTGACATTGCTTTTCCTGACTATTGTAGGGCGCATGTCATTGATAAACATGATGAGATTGAATGTATTGAGATTTGTAAGGCTTTTAAATCATTTCAAGAATAGTTAGATACCTTTTAGGTGGTACCTAAAAAAGATAGTGGTGCAGGTACCTCTAGATCCAAATCATCTAGTCAGGTTAATGTGGTAGAAGCTTTTGAGTTCCTTTTTCAAGAGGACAATGAACTTGATGATGTCCCTGAGGAGGTCTAGGCATTTCAACATTTCCTAAAGAATATATATCATTTGAGGAATAGAGAGTAGAAGTAGCCTTTGACTACTACTCCCCCAAATAACTTTAAAACTCCTCGAGACACTTATTCAATCAATAATCCAGAACCACCCAAAGGGATTACCTCTAAACATATTGTTGATAGCCCTGATTACATTACCTTGTATGATTTGACATAGATAAAAGATAAAGGGGAATTTATATTGGAATCCTTATCCAAGAAACCTAAAATACCACCATCTGACAATGCTAATATGGCTATGCATAAAATTAAGGTAGAATCTTTATCTTTAGTACTTATAGTCGAGAATATTTTGTAAGAATTTACACAATTAAATATTGGATTATGGTGATTCAACTAACATCATGCCTATAGACAATTGTAAACAACTTGGCTTGACATCTATTAAGTCTGATAGGGTTGTTACTTAAATAGATAAATCTGGAGTCAAGGTAATTAAAAAATTATTAAATGTCCATATGAAAATAGCCTCTGAGCCTATGGTGCAACAATTTATTGATATATAGGTTATTGATATCCTTGATGTTTATGGAATTTTACTTAGTAGAGAGTGGACTAAATCTCTAAATGGTTACGTGTCCATAGATTGTTCACATTTATGGCTAGCCTAGGAAAGGTGTCCCTAATTAGATTAGAGTTAAGAGAGAGCAAAGAATGAAACACATGATCACCAAGTATAATGTTGTCAATGAAGTATTCAACATTATTGACCTTGATTTAGGATTCCTCACACTTGAAACTTCTAAGATAAGTGATCCCAATGCTTATCATGTTATTCTAGGATTGTGGAAGTTGTACTTTGATGGTGCTAGGTGAAATTTTGGGTCTAGGGTAGGTGTTGTCCTAGTTGACCATGCTAAAAAAATATCATGCATCCTATAGGATCTAATTCCCTTCCACCAATAACCTTTTTGAAATTGAATCGCTTATCTTAGGCTTGTAATTTTCTATTAAGAATAAGGTCAAAGAACTACTAGTATATGGTGACTCAGAGCTAGTAGTCAACCAAGTGAAGAGAAAATACTAATACAAAATCTCATACCTCAAAGGGTATAAATTATGAGTTTGGGAACTTATCAAGTTCTTTGATGCTTTAGGCATCACCTCCATTCCTACAGAGGAAAACAAGGTTGCTGATGAATTGGCTTCTGCTATAGCCAACCTTATGCCTGACCAAAACTCACCCAAATTCAGTATTCAACCGATCCCATGCCCTTTTATTATATATAATGTTAACCATTTATAGGTCTTCAATGATGACCAATAAATACTATATTTTATAACCAATTCATGTGCATTTGAAGCCCATGTCATTGATGATGTTGATGAAAGTGTTGCTAGTGAAGAAGAGAAGTTCAATGGCAAGGTCATTCAACTGAATGATAACAAAATACCCAAGGGAATGATTTACATAAAGAGATTTTTTGACCAAGATAAGATAGCTGAGAATAATAAGTTCCCTAAAGTGAATGGGAAGGATGATAATATTTTTGACCCTGGACCCCAAGATCAACCTCAACCGATCAATGTTTCAAAAGCTTGTACTAATGCTGAAAATAAAAGAGCTAGAGAATTTTTGACAAAATACAAAGATGTGATAGCATAGTCTTATGATGACTTGAAAATATTTGACCCAAGGGTCATCAATCATACAATTACTCTAAAAGAGAACTTCAAACCCTTCAAACAAAAATAAAGGCCTGTGAACCTAGTATTAGAACCTATGATTTTTAAAGAGGTCAAGAAACTACGAGATGATAGAATTGTGTTTCCCATTAGGCACTCCACTTGGGTTGCCAAATTAGTTCTTGCTAGGAAGAAGAATGGTGAGATCAGAGTTTGTATTGATTATATCAATTTAAATAAATCATCTTAAAAGGATAACCATCCTCTTCCCTCTCTTGACCAAGTGATTCAAGTTGTTTCAAGTTTAACCATGATGTCTTTTCTTGATGGTTTTTCAGGATATAAACAGGTGTTTGTAGATAGAGAAGACATAATGAAGATAACATTAACAACTAAGTGGGGCACTTTTGCCTATAAAAAGATTCCTTTTGGATTTATAAACATGGGAGATACTTTTCAAAGAGCCATGGACTATGCCTTCCAAGGACCAATTGGTAAATACATTATTATTTACATGGATGATCTCAATATTTTATTTTAAAAAAAGGAAGACCATTTCATGTATTTAAAATATGCAGGAGGAATGGAATCTCTCTTAGCCTTGAACAGAGTATATTTTGTGTAATTAAAGGTAAATTTTTAGGTCATGTCATCACTAAAGAAGGTATCACCATTGATCCTAAGAGAGTCGCAGTAGAAAAGAGTTAAAATATTTCTTTAGAAAAATAGATTTTGTAAGAAAATTCATTTTTGGTTTTGCAAAAATTGTTAGACCATTGAATGATAAGCTGAAGAAAGATGCAAAATTCACTTGAAACGAGGAATCCAAGAATGATTTTGGAGATATCAAAGAAGCAATCAGCTAAGCACCAGTCTTGATTAGTCTTAAATTTTCCAAAGGACTTTTATCTCTCCTTTTTTTTTATCATACCATTGCTACTATTTTAACTCAAAAAATTGAAGGATGTGACCATCCTATTGTTTTTATGAGTACTAACCTAAAGAATGTTGAGTTAAACTATCTTTTGATTTATAACTAAGCCCATGCATTAGTTAAGCTAGTAAATAAATTTAGGAACTATATACTTAGAAATAAGGTACATACTATTCTACCTAACCCTACCACAAAACTTATGTTGAGACATAATGAACTTTAATAGAATAGAGGTAAGTGACTATCAGTTTTGTAAGAATATGACATAGAAATGAAAACTAAAAAATTGGTAAGGTGCCAAGGCTTGATCTAAATGATTATTAATGCTATTCCTAAGGTAAACATAATGTAAGTTGATTAACAGAGTTTTCAATCTAATGAATGGTACGATTTTATTATTCATTTGCTAATTAATGGTACTTGTCTTGCAAGATTGACTATAGAATAGAAGAGAGATCTTAGGCTCAAAACTACACATTATCTAATCAAGAATGGGATCTTATATCAGAATAAATTTGAATGAATATACTTGAGATGTGTGTCAAAAGATGAAGCTACCTAGATCATGAGCACATTCCATGAGAAGTTAGGTAGTGGACATCCATCTAAGAAGACCACAACCCACAATATCCTCAGGGATAGCTACTATTGGCCAATTATTTAGAAAGATACTCACAAGAATGTCAGATAGTGTCATTCATGTCAAGTATTTATCACCAAACAACCCAAGGCATAAATGCCTTTGTAACCAGTAATGGTTGACAAACCCTTTACACAATGGGGATTGGAATTTGTAGGAGTGATCAAACCCAATTTATCTAAAGGTCACACATATGTCCTAACTACCAAATATTATTGTAAAAGGTGGACTGAAGCTATAACCACCAAACAATGTAGGACTGAGGAAGTGATTAATTGCTTGGAAGAGAATATATGAACTATATTCAGGACTCCAATCTCTTTAGTGTATGACAATGGGTATACATTTATATCCATGGGGATGATAGAGTGGGTGTATGATAAAGGTATTAGTCTTAAGTTCTCATCTAACCACTACCCTCAAGGAAATAGAGTGTCTGAATCCACCAATAAGAACTTAATGAAGGAAATCAAGAAGTTTGTTGAAGACAAGCCTAGATCTTGGCACAAGCTCCTCAAGTATACATTATGGGTAGACAGGATAAGGATCAATCAATAATTAAAGGCATCACCATTTTTTATAGTGTATGGCCAGGAACCCATCTTTCCCATCACCCTTAAGTTGCCTACTTATATATTCATGTAGGAATACATAGAAGAAGATCAAGGGCTAGCAAACTGAACATTGCTAGATATCATCTAGATGAAAAATACAAGGAAAGAAGGCTTTAATAACTTTAGTAGACACCAAACCAGAGTGAAAATGTGCTTTGATAAAAGGTTAAAGTTGAAGGTAATCAGACAAGGATAGTTGGTCCTCCTTTGGGATAAAGAATCTGAACTCTAGGGCAAACATGAAAAATTCACACCCTTGTAGATTGGTCCTTATCGAATTATAGAAACACTTGAAAAAAATACCTTCAAACTAAAAGATCTTCAAGGAAAAGAGTTAACTTTGACCACTAATGGGAAATATCTCAATCATTATTTTTTTGCTGCTCTACCAGAGGTCTTCATAGAATAAAATCTATAAGACTAGTTAGACTTAGTGTAGGTAGGCCAGTTAGCTTCCTTCAATACTTTATTTTTGTTGCTTGCTTATATATATTTATTTCATTTTTTTTGTGTGTTTCTTTTCTATTGTGTATTTTTTAATTTCTTTATTCCTTGCCCCTAATAAGTCCTTTTGAACAGACCTCTACTCCAAGTTCATCTTGTTTGCTCAAAATTCCAAAAGTTTAGAAATGTCAGTATGAACCTTATGCATATATTGACCATAGATCTAAAAGATGAGGCTAATATTATGATTTAGATAAACTGGTAAACACTAATGAAGATTCCAATCATCCTATATGAGCTTAAACATTGTCTTGACCTAAGTCTAGTTTTAAGAAGATTTGCACTTATAGGATGAAAGCTTAACTTATTAGGATACAGTTATGCTTCCACTTAATAAACATCCTTGCCTAGGATAATGGTTGCATGCATAGGTTATTTTCTAAGGATCAAACACTTGACCAAATCCTTAAACCTAGCTAGTTCCCAACCTTGTTGAAAGCATAAACGAGGTAAAAAAAACAAAAATAGGAACTCAATGGAAAATATAAGCTTTTCAAGCGTATGTGATCCTGGTAATCTCTATTGAGGATATGGACACCTAGTTGGCAGTGGAACAAGGCATCGAGTGGAACCAAAGGCATCTTTGTCAAGGCTAGGAATGCCTAGCTAGGAGCAGAGTAATGCCTAAGCCTTCCTTGAACTAGAAGCATGGTTTTTCATGAATATCTAAACATGCTCCAAATTAGTGTTAATGATTAAAGACATGAAACTTAGAAGTTATTTCCAAAATTCCATAGAAAACATTAAGTGGAATAACAGCACACACAAATCATGGATATGTTCTTATAGTTGATCCTAATCTTTCACATATAAATCTTGTTTCAACCATGAACAAATCTTGATAAATGTCCAAGGTCAAATAGAGTAAGTGACCTAGTTATTTGTTTGAACGAGAGTCTCTAGGTTCTAACATATTGATATGTTTCCCACTTGAGTCACCATTTTTTGGGGTCAACAAACCCCCAATTTTGAAAATTGGGACCCTTGAGATATTTTCAACCTTATCACTAAAAATCTTGTTGTGCTAAGATCAATTTTTTAGAATTTGAAGATCATCTACTCTGATAAGGTGGCTTATTCTATTTTTGGTTATGTTTTAAATTTGTCTAAAATTGATAATATTTGTCCTCCATATAATAAGTGTAGGTTTCATGGAGATTATATTGATGGTTATGTGCTAAAATTCATAGTTTGGCCCCATTTAGATTTTTACTAGCTTTTGGTTTATGGAAGTTTTATCCTGGCCCTGCTTTAGAAAACCTTAAGCATTAAACCCTTAGATTAAATTTAAAATTTGGTGGGAGCACTTTTGGTGAGAATTAAGCCTAATTTTAATATTAATTCTTAGTCATGTTTCTTAACATGGCCAAACCTTAGCATTAAAATTACACTTAGTCCACTTAATTTTCCTCCTTTTTATGTTCTTATATTTCTAACATGGTCAAGATTTTGTTGGCAGGGTCCTTTATATTTTATAAACATGGTCCCCTTCATTAAAAATTTAGCCTAAAATTCTAACCATAAGGCCCTATTAATTTTTTATAACATGAATGAGACCTTAGTGTTAATGTTTTAGCCAAAGTTCTATTTCATACCAAGCCCTAATTTAGAAACCCTGCTTTTTGTAGATCTGATAGCTCATGTTTTATCACCTCTTTTAATCCAATTAATCAAGGAAAAGCCCAAGAATTTAGTCCTTATAACCAATCACATGAAAGCCTTCAGATCATGATAAATGACTCTTACTTCAACAGAGCCAAAGACAAGATGACACGAAGACACTTGAGCCTTAAGGAACCCCACACACTAAGACTTAGGCTTAAATTTTAGCTTAAGATTTATTATATTATTATTTATAATATAATAAACCTTAGGACAACACCTTAAGTTATGTCTATATTATTTGAAGGGACTCATTTTATTATGTCTCATTTAGACTTAGGATTTTGTCTAAAAATTATGCCCAAAGGTTAACTCGATATTCTTTGATTCACAAGAGCTAATAATATGCAACTAATGACATCACAATCTAATGGTTATCGCTTCCTCATTTCTTTTAATCGAACAAAGTGAATTGAGTCTGAGATACTAGGAAGCCCCATGAGGACACCACATGGCATCCTTATATTCGAATACAAGAACTTCACAAGTTTAAATTTAATGATATGATGAATATCATTTGATGTTCATGAGGATGTATTTGATATTACTGAGACCATAAAATTCAAACCTATCTAACATTTTTGTCTAAACAAAGAAGGAACATTTTAATGTCATTCGAGGGGATACTTTAATATTTGGCTCTAAAACATAGCATAAAATGCTTTAACCTAAGTCTTGTTGTGTTTATTAATACAAAATAGACTTAGCTAAAAACATTTAAACCTATGTATTTTATAAGCTATGTACTAACTAAATCTCATGCATCTTTCAGGATCCAATGGTCCTTGCTTCATCATATAAGATGATCCCATTGAGAGAGATCATTGAAGAATTATCAATAGTTCTCATAATTATTAAGAACTCAACATGTAAAGGAAGCTCAATTGTTCTACAACAAAGGAATGGAACAAAGCCTAGAGGCATCAAAAATATGCCAAGTGGCACAACCATAGGACTCCATACCAAAACTGACCAATGAGGCTGAAGGACCTAGATTACGATCAACAACTTGCATTGATCCATATGAAAATATCTAAGTGAGTGAGGCAAAATTATAATTTTAAAAAAATAATGGCTAGTGAATAAAGCCATTTATGATAAATTCCATAAAATATGTGAGATGGATGTCAAATAGGATCTATGCAAGTATAAAATGATAAAAATAGAGATTTTGTGTGCCCAAAAGTGCAAATGTATAAAATTAAAGGTCATAATCAAATCCAAAGCATGTATGAGCCAAAGTCTAAATTGCCTTCACCATTAAAGCTTTAAAAGTCCCTAAATTTCACTTAGATTATCTACTGTCAAACTAAAAAGTATCGAATTTCACTTTAAGTGAAAGGAAGCAATCCAGAGACAATTTATGATCTAATAGTGAGCAATTTAGAGATTAGGAAGCCATCATTGCTCATAGATAGAAATACAAAGATGAGACAGAGTTATATTTATCGAGGGATAATGAAGGGAGGGTCTTCAAAGACACTGACCTAGATGCTTCATCTCTAAATATAGGCAACACAAATTAGTCTAAGATTTTATTGATGATTGAAGAGATGCCATCCATCACAAGTGCTAAACAAAAGATTGCCATAGTCAGCAAAAAGAATTATTACCCAGTAGCAGTGAAAATGGCTAACCTCTATCATGTTTCTACTAAACTAGAGGTAATCCATTATATAGACATCCTTGCTCCCATTTTCAAAGATTATAGAATTGACCAGGGATGGATTATTCATGAAAGGAGGTTTAGGATATTTGTATTTATCTCTCCACTACATTTTGAAAATTATTATAAACTTAGAAATCCCCAAGTGGATTTACCCACCACCAAAGAGTCGAATGGTAAGAATGATCTAGACATGATCCTTAGGCCATGGTTGCTCAAAGGAAACCATGTAATTAAAAACCATGTAGGAAACATACCAGTGGCCTAACTTAGAGAAGGGATTAGGGTAATCATGACCTTATTGAATAGGATTCAAGATCCTCTTATAATTTGTATGCCAATAGGATTTAGGTGTCTTATGTATACTTCATAGTGGAAAAACAACGCACCCCTCCAATTAGAGAAATGATCAAAATTTATTTAGAAATTCAATTCAATGCCGTAAAAAAGAAGACCTAGACTCAATTTTTTATGATGTCCTATCTCTTGGATGGCCTTCTAGCCTCTACCAATATTCCCTACATTAATAAATGGTCTCCTCATGGTAGATTCATAGTCTCCAACCACTACTCTAAGTTGCACATTTTTAAATATAGGAATAATATGCAATTCATTTGTGACTATGTTTATCTTACTTTGGTAGAAGCCATCACAGGGATTTCAATGACCAGGGTCAATCCTTTGATTAAGAAGTATTTAGAACTAATGGTGGACATATGGTTATACCTAGACTGCACAATAATAATAATTGAAGGCACTATGATTCAACCATACAAATTACCTATCTAAGTTCCCATCAAATTAGTAGAGTAGGAAATAACATTCAAACTTGTCAATAGTGTAGACAAAGTGTGCCAAGACAAGGGGAAAGGACTCCTCTACCCCTTCCCTTTGACCATTGACAAGACTATATTGTAAATTTAGGAGTAGGTTAGCACTATGGACAGACATAGAGAGTCTTTTATCTTTTAACTTGATGATTTAAGGATGTGGGATCCTAATGCTAATCGGGTCTCTAAACACTTGAGAATAAAATAACTCCCAAAACCTATTTATGAATATCAACTTGGTCCTTTTGACACTCTATACATCAAAGCCACTAGCTATGAAGAACTATTGGCTAGGTTCAAAAAACATAATTTTAAACTTGAACATAGGATAGCTAGGGAGGAGAAGCCACCAAGGGAAATTTAGTAGATGAATCCCCTATAATATCATTTTCTACCTGGACCTTCTAGACCTTCTCCAAAATGTCCAAAAGTTGAAGGTCAATGAACAAAATCTCAAATTAAGTAGGGTCCTATAAAATAAATATTAAAAGAGAGTAGTCCTTCCTGATAGACCAACATCTTTAATTGAGTATCTGGTCATGATTGCACTTGAACCTGATGAGACAGTGGAGGATGCCCTCAATGTTCTTACTGAAGCATATGGTTATGATTTGGAAAAGGAACTAACTGAGGAGGCAGAAGCTAAAATAGATAAGGCTAAAGTGGACAAAGGTAAAAAGGTTACCCTGGACATAGTCGTAGTGGCAGCACTAAAGAAAAGGAAAGCAGAATTAGCCCTAGTTCTAGTTGGACAAAAAAAGAAGCCTAAGCTGGTTTTCACTCACCCTATGAGTAAAATAAACTTTTTTAGTGATGAGTATCCCATTCATGGACCAATCATCCCTAATTCATGAGAATTAAATATACCAACCTTACTTGCCACCTATGACTAATCGCTAATCGATAACCTTTTCTCTCGACATGTACTCTTTAACCACAACATTTGCATTGTATCACCATTGCTACCCCTTTATTCACACACATGGCATGCAATTTAAAAACACTCCGATGCTCACTTCAACATCAATGAAACCAATAATACCAACTCCATAACTTCAATATATTACTCACACATCAACAATATTGCGTTATTGCTTTGATTTGCACATTAGACATGGATTAGTTTCATAATCAAATAAAAATTAATCAATAAAAGATGCCACCACCCTAAAAGCTACAAGCCCCATTGCAATGAATGTAGGTCATATAAATCCATTAATTGCTATAAAATTAGGGCATATTTATCATATGGGCCATATGGTGTATGATATAACTTGAAATATCCTATCATTACTTCTCATCATCAGTGACATGTAATTTTTAGAGGTTTTAATATATCAATGTATCACAAGAAAAACATAAACTACAGTATAAACTTTGGTGATATGGGGTCAATGATATAAATATAGTTAATATGTATATTAATATAAGTATTATAATATATATATATATATATATATATATATATATATATATATATATATATAACACATCAATAGTAATAATTCTATATTAATATAATATAATATTACTATTGATGTGTTTTATATATATATATATATATATATATATAATAATATATTTATTAATATTAACTCCTTTATATTATTTGGTTGCTACCACCAATTATATTTTCTCCCAAATTTGTATTCTAATTTTAATCTAATGTTTATTATATTCTACAATAAGTAACAAACCCAACCCCAATTTTTTTTTTTTTAATTTTCCCAACACCATGCAATGCATCGCATTGCATTACATGCCTGTAATGCATGATGAAATATTCGCTCTTGCCATCTCAATGTAATACCTTCAACGTAATTATATAATATATAATTATGAGGATAATATTATATAATATATATTATAACATTTTTATCATGACATTTATTGGTTGTTTGATCAAGAACACATGTTTTTTGGTTTATGGTATTTCAATTATAGATAATTAAATTTGATTTAAAATAAAGGTTTATTTTATAAATTAATTTTATAAAAATATAAATGTATGATATAAATTTAAAAAATGTAAAACATATATCAATTATAAATTAAAAAACAAAAAAGATATGCATACAAAAACTAGAGGAGGCCAGCCACCTTACATGGTAGCTCTAGCTAGGCCACGTAGTAGTTGACTACTATTTTATGTCAACATATGGCACATAGGAGGCCTAAGAAATGGCATGCAATCTACACCAATGGAAATTGATTCATATGGTAAAGTAAATATGTAAAATATTTTTGATGTGGTGCAGTTACATACTGCATAAACTGGCTAGAAATTTGATTGAATTTGGACACATAAAGATAGGATGGACATCAAAGAAAAATCCTAACAAGATTTTTGTTTTGTTTTGGGTAATTGGAAATTGTAGCAAAACACATATACATAATGTTTGACTAACCCATAGGTCATATGTGATGCTTTTAGGGATATGTGATGCTTTTAGGGGTGAGGGTATCTTGGAGATTCTGATTAGGGTGATGGATAGAGGAGAGTGCCTTTCAAGCACTTATCCATTTTCACCTCTGTAGGTATTGATCCATTCCTTAAGTTTGACAATATCTTAGATATTAATTTATTTAATGGATGTCGATTGTTTTACAGATGAATTTGGTGGTCATGGACGCATAGGTACCTTCTTCACAACCATCCTAGAATAGGGGATATGCCTTGTCACTCACTTTGCCAAAGTTACACAAAATGTGATGGTCATAATCTAGGTCTCACTCAGGTTGCTAAAAACATAAACCTCCATGCAATTCTCACTCAATCCATGAAAAATATATGATTTCTATTGAAAACATTGATTGCTCACTGCATATAAGATTATGTACCACCTTGTCATCAACGTTTAATGAATTTGATGTTATCGTTATAAGGCAAGGCCATATTACCAATAATGATGTTATACATAGTATGTAATCAGATAATGAAATCGTACACCCCCACAATCCATCCCTAAAAACTTATGGGCTCACCAAGATTCATATCTCCAATGGGTCAAAGCATAATACTATGTTCCACTTTTTGTCATAAAGGAGCCACATACACTTTCATATTCTTCTCAAAATATCTTGAGTTTGATTCAATGAAATTAATCAACCAATATGTTTTATACTATATATACAAATATGTGTTGCTTATACATTTTTCCATTTTTTCTAAAAACCATTAAGTATTTTATAGGATTTATTTTTTAATTATTTTTTGGCTAGCTAGTATGACACAATATTATGCTTTGACCCCAATATCAGGTGATGAATCTAAGGGGTTGGTGCCCCAATATGAATACCTCTAGAATAAAAATGATAAGGAAAATAAGAACTTGTTTGGAAACCTTTATTGAAGGTCAACGAAGTTGTTAAACATTGGTTACTTATTAAGGCCCTTAAAGGTACACAATATCAAAGACCACACAACAAGTAAATGCAGAGATGATTCAACAACATAGTCTAGTGTGATCCATTGTGTCACTCTAATAAACTTCAATGCTATAATAAATGTTCTCTAAATACTTGAACTCGCTAGAATGTTAATATATGATTAATAGAATACTAAAAAAATAAATAGTAGATGTTCTTTCATATTAATATTTAACTCTTGGATTCCTTATGGATGATCCTAAATGCACTAACATAGTTTTGTCTTATAAATTTATTGAATTCAAATTAGAAACATATTGGCATGCAAACCAATATTAAACAAAATAAAATGGAAAAGACGGGACCAAAAATCTTTAGGGGACACTAATATGCAAAAAGACTCAAAGCCCCTCAAAAACATGAAAAAGGAGAGAGGAGTGAGGGAAGAAAAAGAAGAAGAGTGAAAATAGGGGGAGACCATTAAAAATAATATAGACTAATGTAAGTGATATGGAACCTAATTTCGACCAATTATCGACAAACACATAAGTTATATAGATTAATGTAATTTTACGATTATAAATATCCAAGTGTCATTTTCAATTTTGTAAAAAATGCCTCCCTTTGATATGTGTGTGGATTTACATATAAAATTAGACACATACAGAGTGTGTATATAGGATTTTGTCCCTCATTCTTCTATTAAAAACTCAAATGCAGCTATAAATATTATGAAACTATATGTTTAAATAATTATAAGATTTTGTGATGCTTTGACTTTGTTAAGGTTCTATAATTGTCTTTGTATGTATTAAATACATCTTCATTATATATAAAACCATTAAATTGTACATAAGAAAAAAAAAAACCTAGAAAAATCAAAGCATAACAAAATCTCCCCTTAAAATATTTATTAAAAAAAACATTTTGTTTGATTTAATGTAGAAGAAAATCATTTGAGAGCGAATATAACAACCATGGGTTTAGATTCTCCTTGAATTGGTATTTCAAGCTTATTATCCAAACTATAATTTATGATCTATGTAAACCAATTTTTTCTTCCTTCTCTCACATGCTTCCCTTTTACATTAAGCATCACTCCTATGGGATTTTCTATGATTCTTTTGTCAAACATTTGGCTGCAAACCTAGTTATTTTTCCAAATATTATTATATGTTGAGAAAAGTGCAACAAAAAAAAATTATTTTCTTATGTTCCGCTGAAAATATACTATTCATAAGCAAGTGTTCAAAAGCATGTGCAAAATAGACTTTCCTATTGTCAGTGTTAGAAACTACAGCACACTGGAGATAATTTCTCCACTCAGTGTTTAACTTATTGTTTCCCCCTTCATGCATGTAGTTTGCATGATCAATATTTTTGTCTTAGCGCAGTATGAATGCTTAATTATTTTGGTCTTAGCTCATCTGTAGTTAAATAGTAGTTTACATTTCAGTCTTAGTCCTTCCTCAGTTTGCATGTAGTAGAAGTTTAAGATTAGTTCATTCAAACAGTTAAAGATGAGTTTAGTCAAGTTCTTTATCTATTTGCATTCTATTTATGTATCCTTATCACAGTTTTTAATATACAAAATCAAGAAGATTTATGAAATATTTTTTTTCATGATTGTCATAACAATAAGAGTCTGTCTCATTTTATTTTTGTTATTTTCTTTATTATCTAAAATTTCTACTCTATTTTTTCCTACAAATTGGTATCAGAGTTATGGGGCAAGGAGAAGCGCATAGAGAAGTCAACATCCAGGTAAGAGGAACAACGACCAAAAGCATTGAAGGGAGAGAAGAGAAGCTGAAGCACCTAGGTAGAGTGCAGTAGTTGAAAGTCTGATGTCCAACAACTTGAGCAAACAAGGAGAAGGCTTGACGCCAGCTAGACAAGAACTATTGGTAGAAGAGCAATGGCGTAGAATAGTCTAACTCATTAAATAAGGGACCGACGTTGCTAGTTTATTGGAAGAAAGACCAATGCATTAATCATTTGACTGATGCTACCAGTTTGTTGGTAGGAAGTACCCAAGTGGAGAAAGCATATCCAGCTTGGCCATGAACCAAAGGAATTGAGATGTAAACATAAGCGTCGGAAGGTGAAAAAAGAAGAAGAAGAAGAAGAAGAAGAAGAAGAAGAAGAAGAAGAAGAAGAAGAAGAAGGTGGAAGCGGTAGTCTAGAAAATTAGAGCATGACATCCTACAGAGGTCTTGATTTAAATTTTGTAGCTTCTTGGTTTCCCTGAAGATCCTCTCACCATCCATCCAAGGGTGGCTTGAGACATGGCAACAAAAAATAGCATTTCTCAACTCTAGATTCCCATTTTCAATGGTAAGAATTACAATTTTTGGGAAATTAAAATGAGAACATTGTTTTACTCACAAGATGTTTGGGATTTGGTAGAGAATGGTTTTGTAGAACCACAGGATGAGGCTACCCATTAGGCATTAACTCAAGCAAAAAAGGAAGAGCTTAAAGAGAACGAGAAAAAGGATGCAAAAGCTCTATTTCTAATCCAACAGGCAATGGATGAATCTATTTTTTCTAGAGTTGCAGCAACAACAAGATCTAAGTCGGCATGGAAAATCTTAGAGACCACCTATAAAGGTAATACAAAGGTTAAAATAGCTAAATTGCAATCTCTTAGGAGAAGTTTTGAAAATTTGCAAATGAATGATTCAGAGTCTATAGACCAGTTTATGGGTCAAGTAGTGAATATAGTGAATCAAATTAGATCTAATGGATAAACAATAATAGATCAGAAGATCATAAAAAAATACTCAGGATTTTATCCATCAAATTTGATGCAATAGTTGTAGCTATTGAGGAAACCAAGGATTTGGAATAGTTATCAATAGATGAATTAGTGGGATCTTTGTTAACACATGAATCCAGAATGAATAGGAATAATAATACTTCTTTTGAGAATGCTTTCAAGTCTCAGGTATCATTCAGTAGAGGAAGAGGAAGAGGAAGGTCAAACTTTAGAGGAAGAGGCAGAGGCAAAAATGGAAGAAACAATCCAAATCAAGGTGAAAACAATAATCAAAACTACAACAATAGAGGATGTGGCAATAATCACTTTCAACAAAATTCATAGAGGTTTGATAAATCTAATATTCGATGTTATTACTACAAAAAATATGGACATTATGCAAGTGAATGCAGAAAGAAATAAGATGTGGACAAGAAGAGTGCTAATTACATAAATGAATCTAGTTCTAATTTTGGAAGCTTATTTCTCACTTGTCATGTTGATAAAAAAATATTAGAGATATTTGGTTTTTAGATAGTGGATGTAGTAACCATATGACAGGGAATAAAGAATTCTTTGCTAGTCTTGATGATTTCATAAAATTTGAAGTGAAATTAGGAAATGATAACAAAGTGGATGTAATGGGTAAAGGAGTAATAAACGTTTTGGCAAAAAATGGTGAAAGAATATTTATTCCTGATGTTTATTTTGTACATGGACTAAAGCATAATCTTATGAGTGTTGGATAGTTAGTATAGAAAGGTTACAGAGTATCTTTTATGGATAATGTTTGCACAATACTAGACAAATTTCCAAATGACAGGTTGATAGGAAAAGTGGAGATGACCAAGAATCAGATGTTCCCTCTTCAAATTCAGTGCATCCAAGGAGAAGAGGAAGCCCACTTCAAAACCATGCATCTAGACCAATCATGGCTATGGCCCTTAAGGTATGGACATTTACATTTTTGAGGTTTGAATTTCTTATAAAATAAAAATATGGTGAAGGGATTACCACCAATAGAACAGCTAGGAAGTTCATGTGAAAGTTGCATTCTGGCAAAACAGCATAGAGAGAGCTTTCCAGTAAGAGCCTCATATAGAGCAAAGGTAATATTAGAGCTAATCGATAGTGATTCATGTGGACCAATGGAAATTTCATCATTTGGAGGTAGTTCTTATTTTCTAACCTTCATTGATGATTTTAGCAGAAAGACTTGGATATATTTTCTCAAAAATAAGTTTGAAGCCTTTGAAAATTTTCAAGAATTCAAGGCTATGGTTGAAAAGCAGAGTGGCCATTACATCAATGTACTTAGATCAAATAGAGGAGGTGAATATATGTCTAATAAATTTCAATATTTTTGCAGACATCATGGCATTAAAAGGCAACTGACTATAAGGTACACACCATAACAGAATGGTGTAGCAAAAAGGAAGAATAGAACAATCATGGAGATGATTAGAAGCATGTTAAAGGCCAAACATTTGACAAATGAATATTGGGTAGAAGCAGTAGCATTTGTAGTATATATTATAAATAGAATCCCAACAAAGAGTGTCAAAGATTGAATTCCACAAGAAGCTTGGAGTGGTAAGAGGCATAGTGTACATCATTCCAGAATTTTTGGTTGTATTGCATATTCTCTTATACCATCTAAATTGAGAAGAAAACTTGATGATAGAGGTGAGAAATGCATTTTTATTGGCTATAGTGAAGAATCAAAGGCTTATAAGTTGTATAACTCCATTTCAAAGAAATTAATTATTAGCAGAGATGTGGAATTTAAAGAAGAAGCATGGGATGGTAGCATTGATAAAACCATCATAATTGGAGCACCAATTCCCCAAAATGAAGAAGAATCTGAAGAACAAAATTTTCAAGGTGATCAATCCTCTCCACAAGAAAAAACAAGCACTCCAATAAGAACACCTAGGAGCTTAGCACAAGGTGAATCATCTAGTCATGCATGTCATCCTACTCCAAATTCACAAGTAAGTGATGAATCAGATCCAACTGTTGCCACTTTAAGATCAAGATTTAAAGGTAAGAAAATGATAAACTTGAATGAGATTTATAATTAAGAAGAAGAGAAGCTAGATTTGTGTTCAAATTTTTCTCTTTTCTCTCATGATCCTATGTATTATGAATAAGTAGTTAATGGGGAACATTGGATAAAAGCAACGGATGAAGAGATGAATGCCATTGAGAGAAACCAAACATGGGATCTAATTAATCTACCTGAAGGTAAGGATTGCATAGGATTAAAATGGGTTTATAAGACCAATTTGATGGAGAAGGAAATGTTGAAAAGCACAAGGCAAGGTTAGTAGCAAAAGGTTTTGCACAAGAACATGGAATTGATTATAGTGAAACATTTGCTCCAATTGTTAGACTTGATACTATTAGAATGGTTTTAGCAATAGCTGCAAAAAATAATTGGAATGTATATCAAATGGATGTCAAATCAGCTTTCTTGAATGGTTTCCTAGATGAAGAAGTGTATGTGAAACAGCCACCAGGTTATGAAGTGCATGGACATGAAAAAAAAGTCGAAAAATTGAAGAAGGCCCTTTATGGTCTCAAACAAGCACCAAGAGCATGGTATAGCAAGATTGATTCATACATGACAAACAATGGATTCAGTAGAAGAAATAGTGAGCCTACATTGTACACAAAAATCAACAAAGAAGGTTAGAGTTTGATTGTGTGTTTGTATGTTGATGATTTGATTTTCACTAGAAATTTATCTATAGACACATTTAAATCAGAAATGAAGAAAGAATTTGAAATGACAGATTTGGGATTAATGAAGTATTTTTTGGGCATAGAAGTTGAACAATCATAGAAGGGAATATTTATTTTTCAAACTAAATATGCAAAGGATGTGTTAAGGAGGATTAAGATGTTGAATTTTAAATCAGCACCTACACCAGTTGCTCCAAGGACCAAAATTAGTAAAGAAGACAAAGGGTCTAATGTTGATCCTACAACATTCAAAAGACTAGTTGGTAGTTTGATGTATCTTACAGCTACAAGACCAGATATCATGTATGGGGTCAGTTTAATCTCTAGATTCATGGAGTCACCAAAAGACTCACATTGGCAAGTTGGAAAGAGGATATTGAGATATGTGGTAAGAACAACAGAATATGGAATTTTATATTCCACAACTAATGATTTTTGTTTGATTGGTTATACTGATAGTGATTCTACAAGTAGCATTGATGATAGGAAGAGTACTTCTGGACATGCCTTTCTTTTTGGAATAGGTGTGGTCACATGGGCATCCAAAAAGTAGCATATAGTGACACTTTCATCAGCTAAAGTAGAGTATGTAGCAGCCACATCAGCAGCATGTCAAGCAACTTGGATGAGGAGAGTATTGATAGGTTTATTACAGGCATAGGAGTCAGCACCAATCTTTTATGACAATAGATCAGCAATTGCTTTATCAAAAAATCATGTTTTTCACAAGAGGAGCAAGCACATTGATACAAGATTTCATTTTATCATAGAGTTAGTGAATAATGGAGAAATCCATTTGGAGTTTTGCAGATCTGAAGACCAATTGGAAGATATATTCACAAAGGCATTAGCAAAGGAGACCTTTGATTATCTAAGACAAAATTTAGGCATTGTAAATGTTGAAGTAGTTAGTGGTAGAAATTAAGGGGGAGTGTTAGAAACTGCAGCACACTGGAGATAATTTATCCACTCAGTGTTTAACTTATTGTTTCCCCCTTCATGCATGTAGTTTGTATGATTGATATTTTTGTCTTAGTTCAGTTTGCATGCTTAATTATTTTGGTCTTAGCTCATCTACAGTTAAATAGTAGTTTACATTTCAGTTTTAGTCCTTGCTTAGTCTACATGCAGTAGTTGTTTAAGATTAGTTCATTCAAATAGTTAAAGATGAGTTTAGTCAAGTTCTTTGTCTGTTTTCATTCTATTTATGTATCCTTATCACAATTTTCAATATACATAATCAAGAAGATTAATGAAATCTTTTTTTTCATGATTTCCATAGCAATCTAAGTCCATCTCATTTTATTTTTGTTATTTTCTTTATTATCTAAAATTTCTGCTCTATTTTTTCCTACAGTGAGAGGCACCATCTGTTTTAAGAAAGCTGACTTGATATTTAATTTATGTGAACATTTAATCATGTAAAGCTAAAGATGAAAGAATATTTTGCTTACTTATGTCTTTTGTTTTGATTTTTCTCCCTTCGATTATGATTTATACTTGAAATTTATGCATTTTTCCTCACTGTTTGTGATAAACCCACAAAACACTTTCATTACAATTTCAATTCCCTATTTTGAGTTGAAAAAGTAATGGTAGATCCTAGTTTCATCTCTAGAATGAGTGGTTTTGCCATTCAATTGGCAAGAAACCAGATTATTGATCAGATCAACATGGTTGTGCAGTGCAAGAGGGGGCCGGATGCCCTCAGAGATCTGCTAGATAGAATTCTCTCCATGAACATGGACATGTAGGAGTACCAAAAGGCTTTAAAATCAAGTGAAGTCCACATATCCTTTCACCATCCCTTGCTTTCTGTAGTGAATAGTTGGTTGAACAAATTGAATGATCTTCTCCAAGAAGAATTTGATTTGGCCCAACACTGCACATTGCCATCTTCCTGGCATCTCATTTCTAGTTATCAAATAAATAGAAACATCAGTCATTTAATTTTAGTTATGGAAGAGAATCTAAACTCTAATTCTTCCATTGCTTTTATACACCAGCTGTAGCAAGATGTAGGTAATTGACAAGGAATGCAGAAAATTATAGAGGATTGATTCTGTCAATAAAACAACTTCCATATTGCCAGCACATCCTAAGATTGCTCTCCATCCACTTCTTCTGCTCCACTGAAGAGGAAGTATATTGTGGAGTGCCTCATTGATATACAAGACCATGGCTTTACAAAGCCTAACAAGTTGAAGGATTTGGCATAGAAAAAAAGTGTTTCCAATACTGGCCTTGTTGGAATGGGTGGATCAGGCAAAATTTTACTCCTTAAAAGGATCTTCAATAATAGTTAGGGATATAATATTTTTTCTAATGGCTTAATGCTTTGGCTTATTGATCTAAACACTCCCTCTTTGGAAATTCTTAGAAATGATTTTGTGAAGCAAATATCTCTTAGATTAAATGAAAGATTGGATAGCAGAGAGGAAGATGATGTAAAAATATGGTTAACTAAGATATTGAGAAAAAATAAATTCACCATGTTTTTAGATGATGTTTGGGAAAGAAGTGAAATATCCTTGTCAACCAAGTTGTGTGTGCCACTGTCTCCACATTACAACTCTAACATCATCATTATGACTTCCATAAGTAGTAGTATGCTCTTATAGGTGGGCATTGTAGATGCATCCATCGTCAAAATGCCAGACTTGTGGGAGGAAGATAGATGGTAGTTGTTTTGTTTCCATGTTTTTCCTCATAATTATGGTATTATACCTACGAGCATTGATGGAAATATAGAGAGGTGAGTTTGAAATAAGTGTGGAGGGCTTCCCTTAGCTCTTCAGGTCATTGCCCATGTAATGGAAGGCATTATCAACTCAAATGAATGGTGATTTAGGTTGTAGAGGTTGAAAAATGTAGAGAAGTATGGTGATGTTATAGACTCACTGTATGGTAGGCTGAGATTGAGTTATGATGCTTTGGCCAACATTGACATTTCTTTGAAATTATGTTTTCTCTACCTCTCTATTTTCTTAGAGGATGAAGTCATCCATTCTAGATACGTGACTAGTGTAGGGATTGGAGAAGGGTTTGTCATTGGATAGGATCCTCTACAAAAAGGATAGATATTCGTGAATTTGTTAGCCGATTATTGCCTTATTAAACCACTCATCAAGGATTATAATGGAAACATGCTCTATTTCAGGGTGCATTTAGTTTTGCATGATTTAGCAAAATAGATTGTTGATAAAGAAGAGAAATGCTACTTTCATGCAGGCAAACGTATAAAATAGTTTCCATCTAGTGACTTTTCTGCACACATCAGAATATCATTCATGAACAATGGTTTCACTAATGTTCCAATCACATTTGAATCTTCTCATATCCACTCTTGAATGCTGTGTACATATTCTCGATTGAATAAAATTCTAGAACAAGTGATTAGGGTATGATCTCTCTCATAGTTTGGATTTTCATGCACAGCCATCGTGTCCTTGCCAAAAATCCTATGAAGCTTAAAGCATTTAATTTTCCTCAATTTACCCTATTGTTTCATCAAGAGACTTCCCAACTCTATCACTACTCTTACAAACCTTCAAATACTAAATCTTTTTAGCTCTCACATTATAGAACTCCCAACCAAGATTTCTAAACAATCTTCCCTAAAATATTTAAACATTAGCTATTTTGAACATCTGTAGTCCATACCTTACGGGATCTCACACCTTTCATCTCTAGAATATGTACATCTTCCTGGTTGTACAAATGAATGGAAAGGGAAGAAGTACAAAAGAAAGATTCTCTCTATTAATGATTTGGACTCCTTAAAATAGCTCAAATGGTTGAAGCTTGAAAACAATGGTGAAACAATTCGAGAAGCAATGTTGGAAAACATGAGAGATATGGTAATTCTGGTCATGAATCTCACAAAGATGGAAAGCCTACCCCATGACATAACTTCCATGTCAAAACTGAGGAAACTCTCCCTAAATTTCCTTTAACTACTTCAAATAGAAGATTCATTTTATAGATTTCAACATCTAAGCCATATTCGTTTGTTCAAATGTGAGATGTTGAAACAACTACCCCTTTTGCCCAAACTTGTGAGTCTTAAAAGTGTAGTGATTGTTAAATGCTACAACATAGAGGTGCTACCAAAGGAATTTGGCAAGAGAGGAGCATTTCCTAGGCTGGAGGTATTTTAAATTATTTCACTACAGAAGCTAGAGGAGCTACCTATAGTGGAGGAAGGAGCTATGTTTTCACTTAAAATATTCACAATAATGTAGTGTGAGGCACTACAGATGTTGCTATAGAGTTATTAGAATTTGAAGAGTGTAGAAAAGATAAGAATATTTAGATGCACAATGTTTCTCACTCTACTGGAAAATAATGTCATTAATTTAAACACCAAGGTGCAAAAAATAACATTATCTATCCCATAGACACAATCAATGCAACAACACTTCCATGAAATGGTTAACAAGCATGAAGATATGGTTTATAGGGAATTCTAGTCTAACCAGTTGTTCCAATTATTGTATAGTCTTTATTATAATTAGAATTTTAGGAGTGTAGCTTTATGACATTTATTATTTGTTTTATAGGAAGTAACTTGAGATTTTGAAGAATTCAATTGATTTGTAACATTAGCACAATTAGTTACAAAAGAATATGATGGTTAGTAAATTCATGATTAACTCAAAATCTTTTAGAAAGATGGAACAATAGTGTTATAGGTATTAAAAGGGTGTTTTTGGCACATAATAAGATTCAAAAGATTATAATATGGATTTCGAGTAGGTTAAACAAAGATTGTATATCTATGTCTGTATTTGTGTGGAGGTTGATTTTAAAGAAGGTATCTCAAATAGATTTTAATTGAAACATGATTATTTATATTGGTTCTAAAATTTTAATTATAAAAACACTACTTTTAGATGTCGTTTATGCCACTAAAATGGCCATCTCTAAAGGGTTTGACATCATGAAAGTAAGCCAAAAAAAAGAATCAATCCTCTCACCATAAAGGCTGAAAATCATACAAACACTCTAATCCATCCAAGGTCACAGAAAAATCTAAAGATGGCATGCGGAAGAAAAAAGGTTCATATTTTTTTGGAGTATTGATGGTGTCAGATTCTTCTTTCCAAACCATATTTACACATAACGGTATAGGTGCAGTATTAAGAGATCACATAAATCCAAAACTTTTATATTTAACAAGTGTCAACCCTTATTTAAAATGGAGCAAAATCATGCTCTTGTGATGAATATTGGTCATCCAGAGTGTTAGACTAAGGTTAAAAAGAAAAAGAGCAAAAATGTTGTTTTGTGGATATGTGATGTTGCCATTTCTAATCCTTTTTTTGTCTCTTGTTGGCCTTTTGTTATTGGCTTGTTTTACCTGTGTGGTTTGGATTTTGGGTTGTGACATTTCCATACTTCTTTTTTTGTATGAGTAGCATTGTAATATAGTTTTTTTATCAACAAAAGTATGTTTTTCAATTTAAAAAAAATTAAAATAATAATTTAATCTAATTTAATATAATTTAGATATTAATGTCCACAAGAGATCAAGAATGGACGATGGGATTGAAGAACATGTTAAATGAATCCTTTTGTTAAGGAAGTGTCAAAAGCATCTCAAAAATATATAGAAAGAGAAAAATATAAATGAGAAATAACATGTTGGGGCCAACATACCCTCATTTTTTAAAATTTTGACCCTTGAGATATTTTGAACCTATCACTGAATATCTTGCTATGCTAAGATCATTTTTTTGGAATTTGAAGATCATCCACTCTGATAAGGTGGCTTATTCTATTTATAGTTTTGTTTTATATTTATCTAAACTTGTTAATAGTTTCCCTTCATATGATAAGTGTAGGTTTTATGGAGATCTTATTGATGGATATGGGCTAAAATTCACTATTTAGCCCCATTTAGGCTTTTACTAGCCTTTGGTCTGTGGATGTTTGATACTAGCCCACCTTCAAAAAACCCTAAGCTTAAACCCTTAGCTTAAATTTAAAATTTGGCAAGAATGTTTATATCACTTTAGACTTAAGCCTAATTTTCATATTAAGGATTGGTCATGTTTCCTAACATGACCAAACCTTAATATGAAAATTACACTTAGTACCCTTCATTTTCTCCCTTTTTATGTTCCCTATATTTCTAATGTGGTTTATCTTTTGTTGGTAGGGTCATTTATATTTTCTGAACATGGTTCCCTTTGTTAAAAATTTAGGCTAAAGTTCTAACACTAAAGATCCATTCGTATTTTATAACATGAACAAGAACTTAGTGTTAACACTTTAGCCTAAGTTCTATTTCATACTAGGCCCTAATTTAAAACCATTGCTTCTTGTAGATCTGAAGGCTCACATTTTATCACCCCTTTTAATCCAATGGAGCAAGGAAAACCCCAATTTTTTTTCCTTGTAACCAATCATATGAAAGCCTTTAAATTACGATAAATGGCTCTTGCTTCAATGGAGCCAAAGATTGGATGACATGAAGACACTTCAGCCTAAAGGGACCCCACATGCTAAGACTTAGGCTTAACTTAAGTTTTAACCTAAGATTTATGATATTATTATTTATAATATAATAGACCTTAGGCTAAAACCTTAGGTTATGTCTATAATCTTTGAAGTGACTCATTTTATTATGTCTCATTTATACTTAAGATTTAGTCTAAAAATTATGCCTAAAGGCTAACTCAATCTTCTTTGCTTCATAAGATCCAATCATATGCAATTGATTGGATAACAATACAATGGTTCTTACTTCCTTGCTACTTTAAATCGAATAAATCAAATTGAGTCCAAGATACTTGGAAGCCCCATGAGGACACCACATGGCACCCTCGTATTCAAATATAAGAACTTCATGAGTTTAAATTTGGTGATCTCATGTATGTAATTTTCTATCTACGAGGATGTCTTTGGGGCCACTTTAATATTTAGCTCTAAAACTTAGCATACAATCATTTAACCTGAGTATTTATCATGTTTATTAATACAAAATAGACTTAGCTAAAAACATTTTAACCTAATATTTTTATAATATATGTAATAACTAAAGCTCGTACATCTTGTAGGATCTGACGATCCTCGCTTCATCATAGAAGATGATCCAACAGAGAGAGATCATCGAAGACTTATCAACAGTTCTCAGAAGTTTTGAGAGGTTGACACATGGAGGAATATAGCTCATTCTGAAACAAAGGCAAGGAACAAATCCCAGAGGCCCCAAAAAGGAGCCAAGTGGCATAACCATAGGATGTCATACCAAAATATACCAATGACGCATGAGGACCTAGATTACAATCAATGGATTACATTAATCCATATGAAAAGATCCAATGGAGTGAGGAAAAAGTATAATTTTCAAAAACTAATGGCTAATACATAAAGGCATTTATGAAAAATTCCAAATGGATGTCAAATAGGAGCCATGTAAGCAAAAAACAACAAAAAATGAGATTTTTTGTGCCCCAAACTGCAAATGTATAAAAGCAAAGGTCATAATCAAATACAAAGCACATATGAGCTAAAGTCCAAATTGTCTTCACCATTAAATCTTTAGAAAGCCTTAAAATCCACATAAAAGGCCTCAATTGCACTCACATTATCTACCATCAAACTTAAAAGTATCAAATTACACTTTGAGTGAAAGGAAGCAATCTAGTGACCATTCGTGGTCCAATAGTGAGATATTTAGAGATTAAGAAGATGTGGTAGCTCACAAATAGTAATATAAAGATTAGATAGAGTCATATTTATCCACATATAATGAAGGGAGGATCTTTAAGGACACCAACCTAGACACTACATCTCTAAATAGGGGTAACAGAAATTGGTCTGAGTTTTTCTAGATGGTTGAAGAGATGCCAGCCATCACATGTGTCAAAAAAAATATTGCCAAAGTTATTAGAAAGCATTATGACTTAGTATTATTTAAAATGGCTAGCCTCCATCATATTGCTATTAAACTAGAGGTAATCCATTGTATAGACATCCTTGATCCTATTTTCAAAGATTGTAGAATTTACCATGGATTGATTA
This sequence comes from Torreya grandis, assembly GCA_037957365.1. NCBI lineage: Eukaryota > Viridiplantae > Streptophyta > Pinopsida > Cupressales > Taxaceae > Torreya > Torreya grandis. Next base: position 323,454 of record JARHVA010008268.1, on the reverse strand, counting down.
TTCATGAAAGTAGTTTTAGGAGAATTGTATTCATCTCTCCATGAGGTTTTGAAAATTATTATAAAATTATAAAACACCAAGTGGATTTACCCAACATCAAAGAGTGGACTAGTAAGATTGATCTGAAAACCATCCTTAGGCCATGGTTGCTCCAAAGAAACCATGTAATTAGTGACCATACAAGAAACATACCAGTGGTCTAATTCAAAGAAGGCATTAGGGTAATCATGACCTTATTGAATAGGATATTAAGAGCCTCTTATACTTTATATGTCAATAGGAGTTAGGTGTCTTATGTATACTTCATGGTGGAAAAGTAATTCACCCCTCCAATTAGAGAAATGATCGACATTTAATTAGAAAGGCAATTCAATGCCATGAAAAAGAAGACCCAAACTTAGTTTTTCATGATGTCTTATCTCTTGGATTCCCTTCAAGCCTCCACCAATATCCCCTACATTAATAATTGGTCTTCTAGTGGTAGGTTCACATTCTCCCACAACTACTCTAAGTTGCATATTTCCAAATATAGGAACAACGAGAAATTCATTTGTGACTATGTTTATCCTGCTCTGGCATCATATGGATTTCAATGCATAGGGTCATCCCTTTAACCAAGAAGTATGTGGAACTAATGGGGGACATATGGTTATAGCTAGACTGAATAGTAATAATAATTGAAGGCACTTTGATTCAACTATACATAGTACCTATCTACATTCCCATCAAGTTTGCAGAGAAATAAATAACATTCCAACTTCTAAAAAATGTATAAAAAGTGTGCAAAGACAAGAGGAAAGGACTCCTGTAACCCTTCCCTCAAACCATTGGCAAGATAGAATTGCAAAATTAGGAGGAGGTTAGCACTGTGGCCAACATATAGAGTCCATTAACTTTGAAGTTGATGATCTAAGGATGTGAGATCCTAATGATGATGGGGTCTCCAAACACTTAAAAAGAAAACAACTTCCTAAACCTATTTATGAACATTTGTTTGGTCCTTTTGACACTCTATACATCAAAGCCACTAGCTATGAATAAGTATTGGCTAGGTTCAAAAAACATAATTTGAAAATTGAACATAGGTTAGCCATGGATGAGAACCCACTAGGGGAAATTTCACAGATGAATCCCCTGCAATATCATTTACTGCCTAAACCTTATAGACTAGCTCTGCAATGTCCATAAGTGGAAGGGAAACCAACCCAAGATTAGACTACAGAGGATCCTGGTAAAGAAAAATTAGAAGAGAGACCTAGTGAAGGACCATCATCCTCAATCCCTTTTAATAGACCAACATCTCCAATTGAGTATCTGGACATGATTGCACTTAAACTTGATGAGATAGTGGAGGATACCCTCAAGGTTCTTTATAAACCATATAGTTATGATGAGGAAAAGGAACCAGTTGATGAGGCATAAGCTAAAATAGAGGACGTTCAATTGGACAAATGGAAATAAATTTCCATGGACATAGTCCCAGTGGCACCACCAAAAAAAAAGAAAGTAGAAGTATCCCTAATTCTAGTTGGACAACAAAAGAAGACCATGTTGGTTTTCACTCACCCTATGAGTGAAATCAACTTATTCAATGATGATTATCCCATTTATGGACCAATTATCCATGATTGGTTCATATATATAAAGATACAAAAGATCCATTCTTTGGCCCACACATGGGCCTTGACCCAAACTATTCATATTGATGTACACAATGACATTAAACCATGGATAAGGGATTAGATGAAAGAAGAGGAAGAAAGGAGAATAATGATCATTATAGGGATAGATGACAAGTATATGGATGCTTTAGAGCATCAAACAACTCTCAAATGGAGGTTCTTGAGATTACAAGGTTCATTGAGGCAACCACTTCTATAAAATTCAACCCAGAGATAGTATGATTAAAGAGAGTAACCACAAAGAAAGCCATGGTGGGGAGTTAAATTTTCACATTCTAAAAGGTTGAGCCCTTCATTTTTTGACTCTTGTTCGGGGTCAAAGACATGGTGAACACCCTATCCATATAGAGGACATTAAATAATCTACTAAAGGTCATTCAACCCAATTCAAAGCATGAATCAGGGGCATGAAATAAAGGATTTCCAATTTGGAAGAAGAGAAGGAAAATATAAGAACACAAGTAGTTTTGTCAGTTACTAAGATAATGACCAAGATGTTTGATGAATATTTTTATAAAATATTTGAGGCATTGAAGATAATGAATCTAAGGCAGAGTGCATTATCATAATAGAGTACATTGGATAAGTGTCTAGTCACCTAATGGCAAGCCTCTAAACACAAAATAGTTGAGCAGCTCAACATCTAGGTAGGAAATAAAATTCTTGGATTCAAAACCATTAACTTAGGACACCTAAGCACAATCTTGAGAATTGTTATTGACTAACTTCAAAGCTTAAATGTCTGGTATAATAATGTGGAAAGTCTCATAAAGGATGACAAGGAGCTGATTATAAGAATTAAGCAACTCCTTGGGACTATTCTCAATGATCCTACACAACCCACTGCCCTTGGAATCAAAAGTGATGAAGAATTAAATCACAGGGCAACTTTGGTAACCCAAAAAATAAAAGGGAAGCACCAAGGCCAATCTGGAGCTGACAACATCATGATCCTAGATATGATATTCAATGTTGAGGAAAGAATAAATGATGCCAATAATATTAAAGAGGTAATGGCTAGAAATGATAGAAAGCTCAATGATTTTGTAGATCAAGAAGAAGAATGCCTCCTAAATCATATTGTGGATTTAGAACTAGTTGATGAACAACACACAAAGGCTATGAACATCCTCTAGCAATAGCAAGTAGATTCTCTAGTGTAAAGGCCACCACCTAATTGACTAATTTAATATTTTATAAAACTCTTGTATTATTTTGAAAAATAGAATATTTCATAGTAAAGGCATATGCTAGTTTTTTAGCATATTTGCCTCGAGGTCAGTCTAGTTTTTTTTTTAAAAGTATTTTCTATAACTTTGTAAAAAAGGACAGTTGTCCTTCCTTCTTATCCATTTGTATCTTACAACTACCTGGTATACTACCTTGTCCTTCTATAAAAGGTAGTATTATCATCTTGTAAAGTGAGATAATTTTGAGCATAATTTTGTATACTTGGAGCATTTAATACTATGAAGGAATTTTGTTAAGATTGTCTAAAACTGATGTGTTAATTGTTATTTAGCTTTTATCTCAATTGCTGGTTATGTTTTGAATTTGAATGGTTTATTTGAATTATGAGTTACATTTTTTATTATAGGGTTGTTAATTTGTCTTTTGCAAGATTAGTTGAAAGATCTTGAGTTTGCTGCATTTTATTTGCATTGCCTTAGGATGTGTATATGCTACTTGAAGTGTAGTAGCAAAACTTTAAAGTGAATTTAGTTTTTACTTATGTTCTTTAATATTATCCATAGAAGTTTGCCTAGTGTGTGATGAGATTTGAGCATATGCTACTTTACATTACATACTGGTTTAGTCCATGTTTAGTAATAATTAAAACTTTATCATGATTTTTGACTTTAAGATTAGAAATCATGCTTTCTCTTTCTACCTTACCCTTCTCTTTGATCTCTTTTTAACATCATCACTTTAGTTTAGATTTCATTGTAAGTATCCATTTTTTTTAACTTTAGCTAGGAAATTTGATCATAATTAGTTCTTATTAGTAAAGATAATTCACATTTCTCAAATATTCAGGACCAAGGTGGCTCCCAACTACCATTTAATATAAATTTGTGTCAATTGCTTTGCCTCTATTCTTTATTAGTCTTCACATATTTTGATCAAAGGCTGATGCTACTTTTTCACTCTTGCATAATTATTTGCTTAAAACTGTAAAGATCACTAATTTCTATGGTCTTTGACCTATCTTTGTGCTTCCTTTAGACAAAGATCAAAGTTATTTGAGGTTTGATGCTTGATATTGGTAAGGATAGCTTTAGATTTGAAAATTTGTAGTATTTGAGATTAGAATATATTTTTTTAGATCAAATTTCAATCAATCTTTCACAAATTTAAGTTCATTTGAGCTTAGAAATATAAGAATTGATCATAATCACATAATTGAATATATCTTTGAGCAAATTTGATTAAAATTTGGTGTCCTTTGTTGTTATTTACATACATCTTTGAAAAATTAGCTTAGTGTGCAAACTTTATTCTTATTCATTATAAATATTAACTTGACACACCATATTTCAAATAGGATTTCCAATCTTCAAATTAGAATTTTCTAGAATTTGTACGAGATCACACTCAACAACAAGAGAACCCGTGCTTGATTTAGAATCCCACAAAATAAATAGGTGAGATAAAGGTAGGTGTAGATGTTCTAAGTCTTTCCTAACTTCACCTCTTCAAGATACTCCTACATTCAACCTTCATCTAGGTATGGCTTTGGTTGGGGGATTCCTCAATTAACATGCTAGGTATGGTACATGATCTCCCACATAATATAGAAAAATAATTACCAATATTTAGTCCAAATATTATTGTACCTGTTGAGGAACATATTAAATCTTTCAGAGATACTTTAAGGTTACTAAATGTCACACATGAAGATGTATCTTGTAGGTTATTCCTTTGTACCTTTAGGGATGCTGCATATGAATGGTTTCTCAATTTTCCTAATAATTATATTACTATTTGGGATGGTTTCACCAACATTTTCATAGATCAATTTGGTAAGATTGTTAGTCCATGTCTCATATATAACTAGTTCACTACCATTAGGAAAGATGCAAGTGAACCCATAAGGTCCTTTAATGCTAGGTTCTAAAAGATGTATAGCAGAACCATAGATCCTTATAAACCCAATGAGGTTTTAGCTCTAGAAATATACAAGGATATAGTAGATCCCATGACTTCTATGTTTCTAAAAATATCTCTTCCAACTATAACTACATTACCCAAGTCCTATTGTAAAGAAGTGGTCATCAATGACCAAATGCAACCTCAAGGAAAAATGGCATATTATGTCCCAAACATCAACCCACAAATTCCTACCTTGTATGTCTTCCCAAATAATAATAAAAATGTCCCAACCCTAAACCAACTCCCAAGTATGACTTAATTACCTTTGAATCATGTTGCTCTAGATTAGAACCTAGTATTCTTAAGCCACCCTACTACTAATGGATTTTATGCAAATGATCGAAAGACTTAAGTACCAGCTATAGGTGATATTAGTAACAAAGTCCACAATTATAAAAATCCTAATAATGAGAATAAACCCATTCTCAAAATGGCCCAAAAGTTAAGCACTGATTTTCTTCTGCTACAAAAATAAGTTGGGAATACTGGGGAGAGCTCTAGTAGAGACTTCACATTTTAAAAGTTTAATAGGCCAACTAACCAATTTCAAAATGATAGATTCTATAATAACAGAAATAATGAAGCATATTCTAGAAATAAGTCTATGGATATTAATCTTATTGGCATTGCTTTGACTTACTATTGCAGGGTGCATGCCACTGCTAAACATGGAGAGATTGATTGTATTAAATATTGTAAGGCTTTTGAAGAATTTCAAGAAGAGTTAGATACATTTGAGGTGGTACCTAAAAAAGATAGTGGTACAGGTACCTTAGGATCCAAAACATTTGGTTAGTTTAACATGGTAGAAGCTTTTGAGTTCCTTTTTCAAGAGGACAATGAGCCTAATGATGTCCCTAAGGAGGTCCAAACACTACTATAATTCCTAAAGAAGACTTATCCTTTGATGAATAGAGAGTAGAATCAACCTTGGAATACATATAATACTCCAAATAACTTTGGAACTCCTCCAGACACTTCTTAAAAAATAATCTAGAACCACCTAAAAGGAGTACCTATAAACATATTGTTGATATACTTGATTCTTCAAATAGAATTAGCTATAATATTGTTGAAGACATGAAGAAGATAAAATCTAACAGTACCCTACATGAATTGATGTAGATAACATAACAAAGGGACTTGTTATTGGAATCCTTATCCATGAAACTTGGAAGACCACCCCAAGCTAACAATACTAATATGGCTATGCACAAAGCTAAGGTAGAATCTCCACCTTTCCTACTTACAGTCAGAATGTTTGGTAAGAATTTTCACAACTATTTATTGTATTTTAGTACTTCAACTAACATCATTCCTATAGGCATTTGTAAACAACTTGGATTGATATATATTATTTTTGATAGGGTTGTTACTTAATTAGACAAATCTATAGTCAAGGTAATTGGTGAATTATTAAATGTCTATATACAATTAGACTCTGAGTCTAGGGTGTAAAAATGTATTGATATTCAGGTTGTTGATATCCTTGATGTTTATGAAATTTTACTTAGTAGAGAGTTAACCAAATCTATAAATGGTTACATGTCCATAGATTTTTAACATCTGTGGCTACCTTGGAAAGGTGTCCCTAATCATATTAGAGTTAAGAGAGAGCTAAGAAAGAAACACATGATCATCGAGTACAATGTTGTTAATGATATAGTCAACATCATTGACTTTGATTTATGAGTCTTCAACCTTGAAACTCCCAAGATAAGTGATCCCAAGGCTTATCATGTTATTCTAGGATCGTGGAAGTTGTACTTTGATGGTGCTAGGTGCAAAGTTGGGTTTGGGGTAGGTGTTTTCCTAATTGACCCTGCTAACAAAAAATATCATGCATCCTATAGGCTCTAATTCCATTACACTAATAACCTTGTTGAGTATGAAGACCTTATATTAGGTGTGTAATTTACTATTAAGAATAAGGTCAAGGAGCTACTAGTATATGGCGACTCAGAACTAGTAGTCAACCAAGTGAAGAGCAAAAACTACTCTAATCTCTCATACCTCAAAAGGTATAAATTTTAAATCTAGGATATTATTGAGTCTTTTGATGCTTTTAGCATCACCTTCATTCCTAGAAAATAAAACAAGGTTGCTGATGAATTAGATTTTACTATAGCCAACCTTAGCCTAACCAAGACTCACCCAACTTTAGAATTGAACTGGTCCATTGCCCTTCTATTCTTGATAATGTTAACCATTTATAGATCTTCAATGATGACTAGTAAAAAATGGATTTAATGACTAATTTAGGTGCATTTAAATCCCATTTCATTAATGAGGCTGATGAAAGTGTTGGTAGTGAAGAAGAGAAGTTCAATGACAAATTCATTCAACTAAATGACAACAAAATACCTAAGGGAATGATTTCCCTAGAGAGACAATTTAACCAAGACAATCTAGTTGAGACTCCTAAATTACCCAAAGTGAATGGGAAGGATTATAATTTTATTTAATTTGCCCCCCCAAGATCAACCTCAACTGGTCAATCTTTGGAAAGCTTGCACTAATGTTAAAAATAAAAGAGCTAGAGAGTTGTTAAAAAAATATAAATATTTAATAGTATGGTCTTATGATGACCTGAAAAATATTTGACCCAAGTTCATCACTCACATTATCCCTCTAAAGATGAACTACAAAGCCTTCAAACAAAAATAAAGACCTGTTAACCTAGTCTTAGAACCTATGATATTTAAAGAGATCAAGAAATTACTAGATGCTATAATTACATTTCCAATTAGGTACTCCACTTGGGTTGCCAACTTAGTTCATTTTAGGAAGAAGAATGGTGAAATCAGACTTTGTATTGATTTTATAAATTTAAAAAAGCATCTAAAAAGGATAACTATCCTCTTCCCTCTCTTGACTAGGTGATTCAAGTTATTTTAGGTTCAGCCACAATGTCTTTTCTTAATGGTTTTTCAGGCTATAACCAGGTGTTGGTTAACAAAGAAGATAAAATGAAGATGACATTCAAAACTAAGTGGGGTAGTATTGCCTACAAAAGGATGCATTTTGGATTAATAAATGTAAAAGCTACTTTGTAAAGAGCCATAGACCATGCCTTCCAAGGACTAATTGGTAAATGCATTACTATTTACATAGATGATCTCACTATTTTCTCTAAAAATAGGGAGGACCATTTCATGCATTTGCAACAATTATTTGAAAGATGCAGGAGGTATGGAATCTCTATTAACCCTAAAAATAATATCTTTTGTGTAACTGAAGGTAAATTGTTAGTTCATGTCATCACTAAAGAAGGTATCACCATTGATCCTGAGAGAGTGGAAGCTATATCTCAGATAGAACCTCTAAATAGTAGAAAAGAGTTAAAATATTTCTTTGGCAAAAGAAATTTTGTAAGAAAATTCATTTCTAGTTTTGTAAAAATTGTTAGACCATTGAATGAGGAATCCAAGAAATATTTTGGAGATATCAAAAAATCAATCATCCAAGCATTAGTCTTGATTAGTCTTGACTTTTCAAAGGACTTTTATCTCTACTCTTTCTCTTTTGATCATACCATTTCTACCGTTTTAACTCAAAAAATTGAAGGATGTGACCATCCTTTTACTTTTATGAGTACTAACCTAAAGAATGTTGAGTTAACCTATCCTTTGATCGATAAATAAGCCCTTGTATTAGTTTTGTCAATAAATTAATCTAGGCACTATATCCTTGGAAATAAGGTACATGCTATTCTACCTACCCCTACCACAAAATTTACACTGAGCCAGAATGAACTTGGAGAATGTAGAGGTAAGTACATGTTATTTTTTTAAGAATGTGACATAGAAATGCAAACTAAAAAATTGATAAGGTGCTAAGGCTTGATCCAAATGATTTATAATGCTAGCCCAAAGCTAAACATAATGAAAATTGATCAACAAAGTTTTCAAGATAATGAATGGTTTGATTATATTACTCATTTACTAATTAATGACCCTTGTCTTGTAGGAATGACTAGAGAACATAAAAGAGCTCTTAAGATCAAAGTTACCCATTATCTGATCAAGAATGGGATCTTATAACAGAAGAACTTTGAAGGAATCTTCTTGAGATGTGTCTCAAAAGATGAAGCTACCTAGATCATGAGCACCTTCCATGAGAAGCTAGGCACAAACATCCATCTGGGAAGACCACAACCCACAAGATCCTTAGGGCTGGCTAATATTGGTTAGTTATTTTAAAATATGCTCACAAGTATGTGAGAGAGTTCCACTCATGTCAAGTATTTAGCACTAAAATTTTGAAAAAAACAATGCCTTTATTACTAGTAATGGTTAAAAAACCCTTTGCATAATGGGGATTGGAAATTATAGAAGTGGTCAACCCCAATTCATCTGAGGGTCACAAATATGTCCTAACTACCATAAATTATTGTATAAGGTGGAATGAAGCTATATCCACCAAACAATGCTGCAGGACTAAGGAAGTGATTATTTTTTTGGAAGAGAACATATGTACTAGATTCAAGACTCTACTCTCCTTAGTGTGTAATAATGTTTCTAAATTTATATCCATAGAGATGATAGAGTGGGTATATGATAATGGTATTAGTCTTATGTTCTCATCAAACCACTACTCTCAAGGAAATGGAGTGTTTGAATCCACCAACAAGAACTTAGTGAAGGCAATCAGGAAGGCTACAAAAGACAAGCCCAAAACTTTGCATAAGCTCCTCAAGTATGAATTATGGGTAGATAGGATACGGATCAAGAAAACATTAAAGGCATCAGCATTTTTTATGGTGTATGCCTAGGAACCCATCTTTTCCATCACCTTTAAGTTATCTACTTATAGATTCATGCAGGAATACATGGAAGAAGATCAAGGGCTAGCAAAATCAAGATTGTTAGACATCATCTAGATGGAAAATTCAAGGGAAGAAGCTTTTGCACACTTCAATAGACACTAAACCATAGTGAAAATGTGGCTTGATAAAAGTTCAAGGTATTCAGATAAGGGGACTTGGTCCTCTATTTGGATAAAGCATTTGAACCCAAGGGAAAGCTTGGAAAATCCACACCCTTGTGGATTGACCCTTATCAGATTGGAAACACACTTGGAAACAATACCTTCAAACTGAAAGATCTTCAAGGAGAAGATTTCACTTTACCCACTAATTTTTTATATAACAAGCATTATGTTTTTCTACTCCACCAAGGTTATTCATGGATTAAAATTTGTAAGACTAATTAGACTTATTGTAGGTAGGCTAGTTATTTTCTTTTAGTCCTTTCGTTTTGTCTCTTGCCTATATATATTTGTTTACTTTATGTTGTGTGGTTCCTTTCTATTGTGTGTTTTATTTTTTGCCTTTTTCCTATTCCCTAATTATTCCTTTTGGATAGACCTCTGCTCCAAGTTCATCTTGTTTACTCAAAATTTCAAAAGTTTAGAAATGTGGGTATGAAAATTATGCATATATTAACCAACGGTCTAAAACATGATCCTAATCATATGATTTAGAGAAGTTGGTAAATACTAATAAATAAGCCAAGTGTCTTATAAGAGCTTAAACATTGTCTTGACCTAAGTGTGGTTTTAAGAAGACTTTCACTTCTAGGATGAAAACTTAACTTATTAGGATATAGTCATGCTTGCTCTTAATAAACATCCTTGCCTGGGACAATGGTTACATCCATAGGTGATTATTTGAGGATCAAACACTTGACCAAATCCTTAAAACTAGCTACACTAGTTCCCAACCCTGCTGAAAGCATAAAAGAGGTTTAAAAAAAACAAAAATAAGAACTTATTGCAATATAGAAGCTTTTCAAGCATAGGTGATTTTGGTAATCTCCATCAGGCCTATAGACACCTAGATGGAAATGGAACAACACCTTGAGTAGAGCCAATGGCATCTATGTTCAGGCTATGAATGCTTGGCTAGAAGCAAAAAAATACCTAATCCTTCCTTGAACTAAAATCATGGTTCTTCATAAATATCTAAAAAGTCAATATTAATGATTAAAGACATGCAAACTAGAAGTTGTTTCCTAAATACCATGGAAAATAGTAAGTGGAATCAAAGCACACACACAACATGGATATATTCACTTTATCACCCATTTTAATCCAATGGAGCAAAAAAAAGCTCAAAAATTTGGTCCTTCAAACCAATCATGTTAAAGCCTTCAAATCATGATCAATGACTCTCACTCCAGTAAAGCCAAAGATCAGATGAAATGAAGAAAAATGAGCCTAAAGGAATCCCACACACTAAGACTTATGTTTAACTTAAGTTTTAGCCTAAGATTTATTATATTATTATTTATAATATAATAAAAATTAGGCTAAAACCTTAGGTTATGTCTATAATATTTAAAAGGAATCATTTTATTATGTCTCATTTAGACTTAGGATTTAGTCTAAAAATTATGCCTAAAGATTAACTCAATCATCTTTGCTTCATAAGATCCAATCATATGAAACTATTCAGATCAAAATCTAATGGTTCTCACTTCCTCACTGCTTTCAACCGAATGAAGTGAATTGAGTCTAAGATCCTAGGAAGCCCTACGAAGACACCACATGGAACCCTCATATTCGAATACATGAACTTCATGAGTTTAAATTTGATGATATTATGAATGTCATTTAACATCCATAAGGATGTCTTTGATGTTAGTGAGATGATCAAATTCAAACCTATCTAACATTTTTGTCTAAATAAAGAAGGCATATTTTAATGTGATTCGAGGGGCTACTTTAATACTTGGCTCTAAATCTTAGCATGAAATGCTTTAACCTCATTATTTTTCATGTTTATTAATACAAAATAGACTTAAATAAAATAATTTTAACCTAAGTCTTTTATAAACTATGTAATAACTAAAACTCATGCATCTTTCAGAATTCAACAGTCATCACTTCATCATATAGGATGATCCAATGGAGTGAGATCATCAAAAACTTGTCAACATTTCTCAGAAGTCCTTAGATATTGAAACATGGAGGAAACTCACTCATTCTATAGAAAAGGCAAGGAACAAAGCCTAGAGGCACTGAAAATGTGCTAAGTGACATAACCATAAGACTCCATACCAAAAGTGGCCAATGACACATGAGGACCTAGATTATGATTAATATATAGTATTGATCCGTATGAAAAGATTCAATAGAGCGAGTCAAAAGGATAGTTTTCAAAAAATAATGGCTAATGCATAAAGGCATTTATGAAAAATACTATGAATGATGTTAGATGCATGTTAAATAGGAGCCATGCAAGTATAAAATGACAAAAATGGAGATTTTATGTGCCCAAAATTATAAACGTATAAAAGCAAAGGTCATAATTAAATCCAAATCACATATGAGCCAAATTCCAAATTGCCTTCACCATTAAAGCTTCAAAAAGCCCTAAAATCCACACAAAAGCCCAAAATTTAACTTAGATTATCTACTGTCAAACTAAAAGTATCCAAATGAACTTTGAGTGAAAGGAATCAATCTATAGACCATTCATGATCTAATAGTGAGAAATTTAGAGATTAGGAGGCCATGGCAGCTCATAGACATCAATATAGAGATGAGATATAGTTATATTTGTCTATAGATAATGAAGGGCGGGTCTTCAATGACATAGACCTAAACACTGCATCTCTAAATACATGCAACAAGAATTGGTTTGAGTGTTTCTGGATGATTGAAGAGATGCTAGCCATCATAAGTCCCAAACAAAACATTACTACAGTTAGTAGAGAGCAATATGACATAGTAGTAGTTAAAATGTCCATCCTCCATCATGCTACTACTAAACTAGAGATAATTTATTAAATAGACATCCTTGCTCCTATTTTAAAAAAATATAGAATTGACCAGGGATGGATTATTCATGAAAGGAGTTTTAGGATAATTACATTCATCTCTCCACTAGGTTTTGAAAATTATTATAAACTTAGAAAATTCTAAGTGGATTTACCCACCATCAAAGAGTGGATTGGAAAAAATGATTCAGACACCATCCTTAGGACATGGCTTCTCCAAGGAAACCATGTAATTAGGGACTTTGCAGGAAACATAAGATTGGCCCAATTTACAGAAGGGATTAAGGTAATCATGACCTTATTGAATATGATATAAAGATCCTATTATACTTCATGTGTCAATAGGAGTTGGGTGTATTATGTATACTTCATGGTGGAAAATAAACTCACCCCTCCAATTGGAGAAATGATTAGTATTCATTTAGAAAGGCAATTTAATGCCATAATAAGGAAGACCTAGACTCAATTTTTCATGATGTCCTATCTCTTAGATTCCCTTATATCCTCCACCAAGATCCCCTACATTAAGAATTGGTATTCTAATGGTAGGTTCATAGTCTCCCACCACTACTCTAAGTTATACATTTTCAAATATAGGAACACCATGGAATTCATTTGTGATTTTGTTTATCCTCCTCTATTAGAATCCATCATAGGGATTCTAATGCCTAGGGTCATCCCTTTAACCAAGAAGTATGTGGAACTAATGGGGGACATATGGTTGTACCTAAACTACAAAATAATATGAATCGAAGGCACTGTGATTCAACCGCATAGATTACCTATGTACATTCCCATCAAATTGGCAAAGTAGGAAATAGCATTCCAAATTCTCAAAGTGTGAAAAGATAAGAGGAAAGGAATCATCCAACCCTTACCTCTGATCATTGGCAAGATAGTATTAAAAAATTAGGAGCAGGTTAGCACTGTGGCTAGACATTGAGATTCTTTTATCTTTCAACTTGATGATCTAAGGATGTGGGACCTAATGATATTAAGGTCTCCAAACACTTTAAAATAAAAAAACTACCCAAAACTATTTATGAACATCAACTTGGTCCTTTTGACACTCTATACATCAAATCCATTAGCTATGAAGAAGTATTGGCTAGGTTCAAAAGACATTATTTCAAACTTTAACACAAGTTATCTAGGGATGAGAAGTCACTAGGGGAAATTTTGTAGATGAATGCCCTATAATATATTTTACTACCTAGACCTTCCAGACCATCTCCATAATGTCCACAAGTGGAAGGGTAACCAGCCAAAACTTAGATTAGATAAGGCCCTAACAAAGAATAATTATATGAGAGACTTGGTGAAGGACCATCATCCTTATTCCTTCCTAATAAACTAGCATCTCCATTTAAGTATCTGGACATGATTGCACTTGAACCTGATGAAATAGTGGAGGATGTCCTCAAGGTTCTTGATAAAGCATATGGTTCTAATGAGGAATAGGAACCAGCTAAGGAGGCACAAGATAAAATAGAAGAAGTTGAGGTGGACAAAGGGAAATAGGTTGCCCTAGACATAGTCCTAGTGGCATCACTAATGAAAAGGAAAATAGAATTATCCCTAGTTCTAGTTGGATAACAAAAGAAGCCCAAGTTGGTTTTCACTCACCCTACGAGTAAAATGAACTTATTTTGTGATGAGTATCCCATTCATAGACTACTCACCCTTAAGTGGTTCATATATTTAAAGATGCATAAGATCCCTTCACCCAACTATTCACATTGATGTACATGATGACATTAAACCATGGATAAGGGATCTGATGAAAGAAGAGGAATAGAAGAGAATAGTGGCCACTATAGGGCTAGAGGATAAGAAGATGAATGCTCTTAGATCATCAAACAAATCTTAAATGGATGTCATTTAGACTCCAAATTTCACTGAGGCAACCATTTATATGAAATTCAACTTGGATAAAATTGGATTAGAGAGAGTAACCACAAATAAAGCCATGGTGGGGAGTGAAGAGTTCACATTCCAAAAGGTTGAGCCCTTCATTGGTTTGACTCTTTTTGGAGGTCAGAGACATGGTGAACACCATATCCATGTAGAGGACTTATAAGGATTAACTGAAGCTCATGTAGCCCAAGTCAGATAAGGAATCAAGGGCATGAAACAAAGGATTGCCAATTTGGAAGAGAAGGAAAATCTAAGCACACAATTAGTTTTGTCAGTGCTTAAGGCAATGACCAAGATGCTTGATGAATCCTTATATGACATGTTTGAGTCATTAATGATAATGAAGCTGAGGGTTATTACATTAGCATAACAAAGCACATTGGCCAAGGGTCTAGTCACCAATGACACGCCTTAGAAGATAAGATAGCTAACCTAATCAACATCTAGGTAGGAAATCAGATTCTTGGATTCAAAACCATCAGCTTGGGACTCTTAAAGACAATCTTGGGAATTTTTTTTGACAAATTATAAATCTTAAGTGTCTAGTATAATAATGTGAAAAGGTTCATAAAGGATGACAAGGAGCTAATTACAAGAATTGAGCAACTCTTTGGGACTATGCTCATTGATCCTACACAACCCACTACCCTTGGAATCATAAGTGATGAATAATTCAATCATAGGGATACTTTGGTAACCTAGGAAATAAAAAAGAAGAGCCAAGGCCAGTCTGGAGCTAACAACAACAAGATTCTTGATATGGTCTTCAATGTTGGGGAAAGAATAAATGGACTCGGTTATTAAAGAGTCCATGGCTAGAAGTGATAGAGAGCTCAATGATTTGGTAGATCAAGAACAAGAATGTCTCCTGAATCTTGATGTGGATTTAGAGCTAGTGGATGAACAACACACAAAGGCAATGAACATCCTCTAGCAACAATTAGGAGATTCAAAAGTGTAGGGCCCACCAGTTGATTGGATAATGTTCTATTTTTTAAAACTCTTCTGTTATTTTAAAAACAAAATATTCCATTGTAATGGCATATGCTAGTTTGTTAGCATATTTTCCTTTAAGTTAGTATAGTTTTAAAAATCAAGGGTGTTTAATAACATTGTAAAAAAAGATAGTTGTCTTTACTTCTTTTACATTTGTATCTTATAACTGACCAATATACTGCCTTATGATTCTATAAAAGGTAGTATTACCATCTTGTAAAGGGAAAAAAAATTGATAAATTTTTTGTATACTCAGAGCATTGATAATTTTTTTGTATATCTTGAAATTGAATGGTTTCTTCATATTATGAGTTGCATCTTCGATTATAGGGTTCATAATTTGTGTTTTTGAAGATTAGTTGAAATATCTTGAGTTTTCGTCATTTTATTTACTTTGCATTAGGATGTGCATATGTTATTTGAAGTGTAGTAGCAAAATTTTAATGTGAATTCAGTTATTACTTGTGTTTTTTCATATTATCCATGGAATTTTCCCTTGTGTGTGATGAGATTCGAGCATACACTACTTTACATTACATATTGGTTTAGTGCATGTTCAGTAATAATTGAAATTTTATCATGATGTTTGAGGTTAAGATCAATAATAACGCTTTCTCTTCCTACCTTACCCTTCTCTTTTGCTCCCTTTTTAACATGATCACTTTAGTTTAGATTTCATTGTAAATGTTCATTTAGACTAACTTTAGCTAGGAACTTTAATCATAGTTAGTTGTTATTATAAAATATAATTCACATTTCTCATAGGTTCAGGACCAAGGTGGCTCTCAACCACCATTTAATATAAATTTTTGGAACAGTTTAATTGCTTTGCCTCTATTCACCATAGGCAACTAGATTTCCAAAAACTACAACTCATGCACCAAATTTTTTGAATTCAAAAATGAGAAATGTTTTTTAAACACTAAGAGCACCTCTGGTTCATGTAAAAGCATCAATAGACTGATTCTAGTATTTTAATGCCATATATCTTCAAATCAATCAAATGTGCATTGCCTTACAAATCTAGACCAAGTTTTTTGAGTATATGGCCTTTTGAGGTTCCTTAAGTCCATTACATGGACGTAGGATATGATATTACCTATATTATTTTTGTGTGAAGACATCAATTTGAATTTTCTTTATCGAAGTTAAAGTGTTTCATAAATAACAAGTATATTTTTTTTGGTTTTCATATCTAATGAATCTCTTAAACAATCCATGAGAATATCCAAAAAGATAATGGTATCTTTTGTGAATCTCATAGTACATAGGGAATTTAAATACAAAAATCTCTTCACTTTAAATTTCAAGAAAATATAATTGGAATATATGCTCGTCCTATGGGAGGTTGTGATTAAATTCCATTTGGATTTTATGAGAGAAAATATTAAATCAATCCATAAGGATCGTTAAACATGATGGCACCATCTTATTCATGTACCTAATAATTTTATTTTGATCCTCATTAAAGCAAAAAAAAAAGTTGGAAATAATAAGTAAGATTTGGTTTCAAAGTCTATTTGGGAATAAACCATGTAACTTTCAAGTAAGATTTATTGATCTCTTCACAAATACCTCCATTTACTTCATGTTTAGTGAGTAGGGGAGCTCATTAACATAAACTCAAGAAGATATAATATTTCTATATAAATATCCATCTTTTGGAGGAGAGCATTATCCTTTCATACCAATATCATTTGCTTCCTTGTATGGCAAGTTATATAAGATATTAAAGTGTCAAGAACCGATACCAATTCTAACCATAGAAATAATCTATCATGCATTGAAGCCTATGTAACATATTGATAACGTGGGAAATTAAGGATATTAATAATAGACATACTCCAAACCCTACAATAATAATTGAGTGAGAAACCATTCTTTTGGATTGAATGTTCTTTGATAACATGGAGATGAATACTTATTCTAAGCATTTGAAAACATTTTGACTCAAATATGATCCCCAAACCTCATATCCATATAAGAATGTGGGAATAACTAATGTATATACCCATACATATGCTAAAATCATAAGGTTATAAATGTATATATACATATACATTACTTATTTTATGAATAATAATGTATCCATGGTGACATCTATCTTCTAGATTTGAATGTAGATATAAACATTCAATATGTATTAATACATATTCAAGTACACATACAATTAATAATAAATAATATTCATCTTGAATTATATTAGAGAATGATTTCAAAAGTATTTTTCATTCTAAATGTGTATATAGAAATTTAAGATTAACTAATGCATATTATAATACACATGGGAAATCTTGTAATGGCTATACATTTATGTTAAAAATGATATGTCAAATTCCAATTTATTAAAATGGTAATTTCCAAAGTTCAATATAGGAACACATATCCAAATAATTAAATTTCAATTAATTTTGTCAAACAAAATAAATCTATTTAAAATCAACCATTATGTACATCACACCCTTTCCTTTTCTTGTGTTATCATAATTTCACATTTTCATAAGATTTGGAAAATAAAAAAATTTATATATACATTTCAATAGATTAATAGTATAAAATGTGACAACACCTTTATTGAATTTGTGGACAATTCAAATCTTTCTAATAATAGGACTCACCAAAAATATGACACTACATTGCATCTTTATTATATCACGTATATATTATATAATCATAAACACAAGCATTATACTTGTTATATCCAATCCATAGGAAATAAAAAAACCTTTTGTTGATCTACACATGTAGATGAGAGGCCATGTTCCCCTTTGAAAGTAAATATTGTTTTAATAAACCACATAGTATTATTTAATAAAAAATGTAACTAATACATTGTTTCATATTTAAATGAAAGTAAGATAAATAAAATTAATTATTTGTCTATAATAAATTGACAATTTTGTAAAACTAATAGAAAATCAACCAATTTTTTTATTAGTACATCAACACATGGTAACACTTATACATATAATGCATCCATATTTTTCTTTCAAGTCTAATAGTGTTAATGTGACACAAAATAAAGATGACATTGATTATCCTAGTTGAAACAATACATTGTCATCTATATACCTTTAGAAATAACATCATATGCCTTATCATTGAACTTAGATTGATCTACCTTTTAACATTCTTATTTAATATGATTTACTTATTCCTCATGTTTCCCTAAAATTAAATGTGATTGGATACATATTTGATCATGTTCTAAGATGCGTATCTACATTGATAGGCATCACCTATGGTTTGATCCTTATGTTTTGTACCTTATTGATAATCTATATTTGATGTTAGAGCATAACTACGATCACTTTTACCTAATTTTGATGAATATCATTAAATTATGTGGCTAGGTCACAAGGATTGATGGTGGCCAAAGGGAATACATTATAATTCCAATGACCATGTGACTGATATAGACGGGTGAGTGGTGAATAAATTGAATCAATGCTATAAGTAAAATTTTACACATTGGTAAGTGTATTCTAAATTTATTTATTTAACTACATTCGACACCATTAGTATTTTAATGTCAAATTTTAATATGTATGTAATATTGTATAGGTTTAACTAATGTGTTATCAAACAAAATTAATTATGACATTGACAAAATATTAAAAAATATTAATTTATATTTTATTTTTTCATTTATGAGAGCAAGTTTCGTATTACTTTAAGAGAATGTTTGATTGTGGATTTTGACTTGATGATACTTATAGATCTATTTTAGAATTTTACAAAAGGCATTTTATGATAAACTATGTGGACAAGTTCTTATCGAGGTTAGCATCATATCAAGGTAGGAGCTTCCCTTTGAACAATAAAAATAAATAATTGCATTCTTCAATTTTTTTTAATAGTACTATGTTGTTTAATGACATGGAATGATTGGCTTCTTATAAGTAGAAATATGATAAAGCACTTTTATGTTTCGTATAATTGAATCGATTTAGATTTAGATATGACATTTTATGAAGATGTTCTTTAATAATATCTAGCTTAAAAGTTTAACAAAGTAATATGACATATTAGGATCACCTTTTTTCTATTTCAATGACCATAAGGGTTTTTTTTATGAATATATATTATTACCAAATACACACCTAACCTAGGATAATTATTTCTTCTTCATAAAAACTTTTGCAATAAGTGATAAAATAGTGAAAAAACAAGTTATTTCAAAAACAAGCCAAACACTTGATATAAACAAAAAAATAATAATAATGGCAATTGCAAGATGTGAAATACTTAATGAACCTAATACTAATGAGGTTTGGGAATTCTTTGGTAGAATTTCACAGAAGAATAAGGCTATAGTCGATACTCTGAAAGAGTTACTTTTTCAATTTTGGAAAGAAAATAAAAGAGTTTTTCCCAATGTAAGAGATGTTGTGAAAAGAAGAGTTGGTTCTCGTAACCATGAACCGTAGCTAAAACATTTATTAGATATGAATCAAACACAATTGTACTAAATTTTTTTAGAAAAAACATCCACAAATTTCTATTTTTCAAAGATATTTTGAGATGGCAAAACCTTTTTATGTTAAAATAAATCACACACGCACCACTTGTTGCTATAAGCAACATGTTGAATTTTCAATGCACTATGATGCTTTTTACCATATTCATTGTACTTTGCATACCAAAATTTTTTAGGAGTGTGGCATTGAATTACCACCAAAATTAGTAAAGGCATATAATCCACCTTTATTCTGTAAAAGACCAAATGGTCAATTATTTTACAACAAATCATGTTTAAATGGAAATTCTAGCATTTATGGTGGATTGTCAAATTAAATATGTATGCATGAGGAGATTACAAAGTGAAATTGGACAAGAATTAGTTGGTTTAAGAAAATATAAATTAGAGACTTATGAATTAAAATATGGATAATAATCTAAAAGGTGCGAGCTTATTGCAAAAATGATACCCATTTCAGAATTTTTGGTCAAATTTAAGGAGAAAATTGTTTATGACTATGCAAGGCACACACACAGGGCCAAATGGGTTGATGAACATTTAAATATATGTGAGGATACATTCCCACTTGTTTCCATTGTTTCATTAGTTTATTTTTTAGATAATTACACATTCAAACCGTAAGTGGAAGTTCAATCACCATATTACAACTCATCACAAGTTGCCACATCCATGCATATAACATTCATGCATATACCTCATAGTATAGAGCAATAATGTAAAATATTTTTGCATGCAATTGAGACTACTCAAATATAGTAATTATTATGAAATTAACATAAAATACATTCCAATAATTGTTAATAAATTAATTTTAAAATACTATAAAAAATCATTTAAACAT
The DNA here is from genome assembly GCA_037957365.1 of Torreya grandis. Taxonomy (NCBI): domain Eukaryota; kingdom Viridiplantae; phylum Streptophyta; class Pinopsida; order Cupressales; family Taxaceae; genus Torreya; species Torreya grandis. Next base: position 302,598 of record JARHVA010008268.1, on the reverse strand, counting down.
GTGCACTTATTGCAAGTTCATGATCCTACTCAGTCTATTTTTCATGCTCAATCAAGTCAAAGGTAGGATTAGTTGTCTGAATATGCATCTCAAATACAAGAATAATATGAGAAGCTTCCCCAATCTCCATCTAACTAGGACTATTAGCTATCATAGGGAAATCCTGCATACAAAATACATTTACATAAGTTATATTTGCCCAAAGTATATGTACTAAAATTATTAAAATAAGTTTATTTTTATAATTCAAAATTAGAAAAACTAATATATACCTCTATCAGTGCCTATGCAAATGGGATTGTAAGAACAATGCTTATGTCTATCATAGCTTGTAGAGAGGGAGGAGTATCGGTACCAACCATCAACTATTCATGTAAACAAGGTCTCACTTAGTTTATATAAAGTACATCATATCTTATATATCGAAACCAAAATGATCAATATAAGCACTTGTATATAAAATATTTGTCTATATAATTGCATGAATACAATGACACATTAAAGAAAATAAGAAGACATGTATGCACATGAAAATACACTTATATCTAAATTGATAAGTCATCTATTGAAGTGCTAGAGTTGTAGCCTTGTACCAAAACCAAAATTAGATGATTAAAACTATGAAAGGGAATATATAATATACTAGTTTATGTTTTTCAAATTGATAAATATAAATATATTTGGGTCAAGATATTAAATTTATGTTATATTTAATGTTGGAGTATATTTGTTTTTGATTTATTACTTGCTAAAAATAGGGGTTTGACTTAGGACCCTCACAACTAATTCCTTTTGGATGAATTTTCAAGTTTAACTTATAGTATTTAGGGATATTTTAAATTATGTTTTAAAGGTGGGCATACATTTGATGGATTAGGATGATGAAGTAAGATTGGCTAAACCTAGGATTATCGATAAATTAATAAATAATGATTTGGAAACACTATATATAATAGGATACTCTAAATTGTGTAGGTGGGGATTATTGTCCCATCGAGTAGATTCCTTTACAACCTATTCACCAACTAAGATGTGTCATGTAAAACAATTTAATTTTCCAACAAGTCCCTTGAGAGTGGACTATCACTTTAAAGGTTGTGATTAGGATACTAAGCTTGTCAGCTAAAGGCAGGTTTGTGTCCTTGATAGAGGATTGCAATAGAGGTAAGGTTGTTAATTAGATGTAACATTTTGGTGTTGTTGATGCACATAACATAGGTTTTATGTATGGGCTAAGACTAGTGGGGGTGGAGTGGGTAATTATCTTGACCCTCTACAATGATATTAAATAGGGATATTTTCCTCCCATTTGGTGTGAGATAAAGGGACATGTTTCATTTTTTATAGATGGGCACCTATTGTTAGGATTATTGAGGAGAGAGGATGGAAATTTGTATGGGTCTAATAGGTGCTAGTATATACTTACTTGTATAGTTAGACTAAAGGAAAATGTGGCTAGTTTAGAGTCTCAGGTGAAGACTATCAATGAGATTGTAAGGGCTAGGGGAGGTTAAGTTCCATCTAGCCAACAAATAATGAGAGGTACATCACCCACCTAGGTATAAACAAGAGACACAAAACTAGAGAAACCGTATCCCACATCACTCATCAAAATGAGGAGATTATCCCTAGAGTAGGAGTAAGATCCCTAGGCACAACTTCTAGATGGGGATAACTACCTCCAATAGGATATTTGGGTCACACCATTGTATCTATTTTATGAAAAAGGATAAAATCATTTCATGAGTGTGAGTATGAACATAATGTTTAGCAAGAGAGATACCAATATATTACATGGAATATCATCCACTAGGGGACCTCATGACAATGGTGACACACATCAAATCTTGTATGGAATTACTTACAAACTAAATAAAGTGAAAAGGGTCTTAAATTCAATAGATGAATTTTTGTTAGGGAAGCTGACACTTGGTTAATAGGTATGAAAAGGTGCTTTGAGATAAGATATTTTTCAAAAATTAGTATAGACATGCTATTTATTTTATAAATTTTAGATGAATCAGCCTTGTGTTGGCAATATCAAGAAATAATTGTGAATTTAGATATGTCCATAGTCATTTGGGTGACATTCGAGGAAAGAAAACACTACTTTTTGGATATCTACTTAAATGATCTAGAGTAAATGCATTCCATAACCTTTGTAAAAATTACAATAATGAAAAAGAATATAATGCATGTTTTTTAACCTTGCTTAAGTACATGTGATATATGTAAACAAATTATTTTTGCATACAAGTTACGTTATTTTTGCATTAATTCTTGAGAAGAGACTTTACAAATTAGATGCAAAGAGAAAAACATATATGTCAATAAATGAAGTCATAACAAATGAAAAGAGCAAAACATATATGTAAATAATTTTTAGCTCTGTATAGGTAAATGGTGTTGTCCTAATAGAGGTAGATACAGTTATGGATGGCCCAATAGCTAGATCCAACTATGAAAACAATGACTTGAATAAATCGAATGTTGTAAATATCGGCTATGATGATGAAGCAACTGTCACCTCTTGTGACATAAAAAATGGCATATATATTATATTAAATTTTTATGTGAATTAATTATTAGGTTAGAAATTAAATTTGAAAATATAAATTAAATTTAACATGACATTTATATAAAATATACCTATATCTGTGTGGTGATTGATGTCTATACACTAAATGTGCATGCCAAAACCTCATCACTCATAAAAATGATCTAAGCCATCTTAACCACTGATGCCACCATCATCAAAAGGTCCCATGCACATAGTTCCACACAAAATATAAGGGAGGGGTCAGGGTTAGGTATCCTATGTCATATCTATAGCATCACTCTATGAAAGCATATTCATATGATGAACGAGTGTATTAGTGAGTGAACTATGATAAGGGAGAGTGTTTATCTCCATGATATGCTAAACTACAAAGGGGATTTCATGCTCAAGAGGCTTTTGGATATGAATTGACATAAGCTGATTAGGTACAAGATGTGTACATAGTCAATCTTGTGCAAAGCCTTTTTTTTGGCCTTAAAACTCACTAAAATCAAAATGATTGGGAATCTGGTTGAGGATAAACTCATAATAGAGTTTCCTCAAAAACTATAATGGAACCTCATGGTTGCTACATGGTAGATAGTCAAATACCATCCACCATCGATCCAAAAAAATATTCTTGATTATGTTATGTACACAAAAATGGATAGGAAAACATTTAATGGTTATAAAAAATGGTGAATTGGTGGCTAGGGTGATGAATAGGTCACAAACGTCAGCTTTTCAAATATCCAAGTTATTGACCTAAAGGGCTGATAACTTATCAGCATAATATGCCCTAAAATTATCCCTATATGAGGTTCATTGATCAATTTGACTCGTTATCAAATCAATTTGACCTATTAAAGTATGTAGGGAATCAACTAGCTAGGTGTGGTGGGGATTGGTCGAACTGGGATCCTTCATTATGTAAATCAAGTCTTCAATTTCAAGTTTATTTCCCATAATTTCATCAATCAAAACCTCTTAATTTATAAGGGTTTTGGGGAACTGTAGGAGGGTTAGGTGGAGGGATAGGAGGAACAAAAAGATTTTATGCAGGGTTAGGAGGAGGAACAACCATAGATTTTTATGGAGGGTTAGTAGGATGGGCTATAAGAAAAAAACAAATTACAATTAAAAACATGGGTTAAAGAATGAAAATTATAAAAAAAAATAAGGTTAAATAGGGAATATTTTGATCACCTACCTCTCCTATTCGATGGCATCATCGATCATCAGGTTTGTTGGGTGAATCTAGTAGATTTCTGGCACTCTTTGGAGTCTTTTGAGCAAAATGCAGTCACAAAATAAGGGTAGAGCTAAGATACATGAAAGAAAAATGAATAATTTTGCATTTGGGTTTTCATTTTTATTTATTTTTATGCATAGGGAGTACAATCACATTATGGCTCGATAATATTGAACCTACATTTAAGTAATGTGATCATATTAATTAAATAATGTGATCAAATTATTAATTAACGTGATCATGTTACAAGGAATGTCCATAAAATTATCCCCCAACTCCATGCACTTACTCTCAATGAGCTAGACGCCAACTATATTTAGTAGTGATGCATTATTTAGTATAAATGTTTAATATTAAATAATTCAAAGTTTCACTAATTTAGGAGAAATGGTTTATTTTTATAGATCCATTTTCCATTGTTTTATTATTGATGGCTGGTTATAATTATTTGTTACAAATAATTTAACTTTTAAAAAAAATTAACTGGGGGTTTCAAATGGAAAACAAAATTATTAATATAAAATGATAATTTATAATGGGATTTGTAGTCTTTAAAGGGTTTATGACACATTGAGCAAGATGGTTTGCTAATGTGATACCACTTATAAATTTCCAAGGGTTTAGGGGTTTTGGTTTTGATGTAGAGACCATTGAAAATAGTAGTGATTTCAAAATAATAATTTTTTGTCCACCCTAGAAATAATGAAAAGTGTCTTGATATGGAAGAACTTTAGGAGTAAAATATTATAACTTGTAACAAGCCTCACATTTTTTTACCTTCCATTCATTTTAAATGTTAATTGTCTAGATCAAAGGAGGGCATCATAGTTAATTGTCTCTTATTATAATTCTATACTATCAATATAATTCTATTATATATATGAAAAATATATATAAGATATACATGGGGACCCATATTGTACACCAAATTAGGTTTCATGGTGGCTATTAGATTTACATGCGCTATATATATTACAAAGGGGTTTTCATGTTATAGGGTGATGACATCTTTGATTGAGTAGTTTCTATTGTCAAGATTGGATTAGGATGTCATGAGAGTTTATTCTATTGTGGCATGGATCTACGTTTGATGTTTAGTTTAAATTAATGTTATAATATTGTTTACATTGAGACAAGGCTCTTAGGTCTTGCATTCTATCTTGAAGCTTTTGTTCATTCATGTCACAAATTTATTGACACATATAGTGAATACACTAGGCATAAAAACATATTAAAACACCATACTCAAACACCCTAGAATAAAACCCATGACATAATTGAACCTTGCCTACATAAGCATCTTATATATCTGTATAGGAGGAAAACATAAAATCCAATAGATTACTCATCATGAAAAAGAGGTTTTTAAAATATTATGAAAATGAATATCATATTATTGTTTCTTAACTCTTCATGCACAAAATTTTAGATAGGGTCAGTGGTGATGGGTTTCTAGTGAGGTGCATCTATCAATTTATACTCTTTAGATTTACAAACCCCCTCTTACCAATATAGAAACTTGCATCCATTTCAATGCATCTTATGTTCTTTAGTATGATAGTTATAGGCTCCACAAAAGAATCTAAAAGAATCAAAGTGGTGCCTAATTTGAGATACATCAGACCACCAAAGTACTTGTAGAGAATATGTAGGTTTGTACTAGGTCTAATAGACTACCTAAAGTTGACAATGCTTGTGGTTCAATTAAAGATCCCATTTCAATTTTTCATCTGCTTATTTTTAGAGTCATTTCATATTTACGTGGATTTATTTTCTACATGCAATACATAATAAACATAGTTTATCAAAAATAACAATCTAACGGAAGGAATGATGGCTGTGAGTGAGGGCTCTGGAGGTCTGCATTGGGCAAAATCTTCCACAGCTAGACGGTCTATGCCCGGTGGAAGTTCGTAGGAGGAAGGGAAGGAGGCATTCTATATAGGTGAGCACGCGAAGATCAGTAAAGTGAATAGTTACTTTCCACGTAGCCAAGATAGACCTGTGCTAGTTATCTCATCAAAATCTATCAAAGAAGTTGAATATTTGGCATCACACGCTTTAATTTGAAAGTTTCTTGGAATTCGCATATCCCAGTCGGCTCTAGAAGCCTAGATTCGTCAGGCATGGTAGATGGAAGGAGATTTTAACATCATGTTGGCTGGTAACAGCTATTTCATGGTAAATTTCACTTGCATTTCTGATAGGAATAGAATTTTTGGGGGAGGTCCATACTTTTATGACTGTATTGGCCTTTTTATAAAACCCTGGCAATAGGGGTTTAGCTCTGCTGAGGATCTTCCTTCACGAGTCCCAGTATGGGTTCACCTACCAAGGTTGCCTCTAGAATTCTGGTGTGAGGATATCCTGTAGTAGATTGGTGCCATGATTGGAACACTAGTTGCAATCGGTCACCAATCTCTGGACAAGAAGGTAATCTCTTACACCCACATATGTGTTTATATTGATATAAATAACCCTCTGCCAGATTCTATGGAAATATGTTTGGGTTCCTCATCCTAGATTCAACAAATTGATTATGAGTCCATCCCCTTCTGGTGTCACATCTACCATGTGTATGGACATATTCAGTGTCAATGCCCTCATGCGCCCAAAGGTCCAGGCATTCTCGAGGGATCAGCTGGTCCATGTACTGTCAATGCAAGTATGAGGAATGGACAACCTGACTCTGTTACTAATAGAAATGGACAGCCAAATAGTGTTGCAAAGGGGAAAGCCCACCTGAATACCCCTAGTTTGGAGCAAGGCCAACCTGACTTCACTGGACTTGACAGAGATGGTTTTACCCCTGTTCGATGCCACACTAGAGGGTAAGGCCAGAAGCACACACATCTGGACTGGCAAGGAGATGCAGGGTTCAACCGATTCAAAGTTCTTGATAACATGATCATAGAAGAGGGCATTCTAGTAGTGGAATAGCGTGGGATGTTGGAGCTAGAAGGAAAAAGATTTTCTTTTAATGATTCCAAGGACATAGTTATTCAGCAAATTGTAGATCCTGTTCTAGAACTAGAGTCCAAAGCCCTTGTGGTGGCACCTACATAGGACAAAGATATACGCTGAGCAGAATTGGTAAAAGATGTGGAAGTTCCCAGCAAAGAAAAGGGACTTTCTCCCACTCTTGGTAAAATGCAGAGACCTTTTAAAAAGGTGTCCCTCTCCACACCTTCCAGAGCAGGATACAAGAAGGATCAAGATAGAATCAAACTTACAAGAGATTTACTGGTAGAGTCAGGGGTAGTGAAGACCATGAATGAACACTTCCCTCATTCCACTCAATGATTATTTTATCATGGAATGTGAGGGGGTTGAATATCATCCCCAAACAAAAGGCTATTTAGAAGTTGGTGAAAGACCATTCCCCTAATATTCTCTATATTCAGGAGACTAAACTCTTCGTGGACTCTTTGTTCATGTGTTGTCCTATTATCTAGTTCTATGGCAAACATTAGTGTATTGGCACCCTGGGGACCTCAGGTGGTCTGGCTATGTGTTGGGATCCTAGAAAAGTTGAGCCAATCCATTGGCTGTCCTGGACCTCAGCCCTCTCAATGGTAGCTTCCTCCTTGGAGACTGGCAAGCTGATTTTGGTCACTAATGTGTATGCCCCAGTTGATCTCCCAGGTCAGCTCAAGCTCTGGGACCATATCTGATATGTTCAAAGCTGCTACCCCTTCTTTCCCTAGATTGTTGCTGGGGATTTTAATTCTATTCTTATCCTAGAGGAGAAGAGAGGTGGATTAGCTCAGTTGGGACCTTCTTCAGAGCTACTTCAGCAAAATATTGACCTGTTAAATCTGTCAAATGTTAAACCCCTCAATGGATTCTTCACATGGAACAACTGAAGGATGGGGGATGCGGCCATCTCAAAATGCCTAGATAGGTTCCTTGTCTCATGTTTTTGGCACTCTAGTTCCATCTCTCTCTCCTCCGATATTCTTGACTGGCGGGGGTCTGACCATTGGCCTATCATGCTCTATGCGAAACTTATTGCTACTCCCAAGAAGCCCCTATTCAAATTTTAGATGATGTGGCTTCGTGACGCCTCCCTCCATGAGTTAATGATAGGCTGGTGGAGGCAAGGGGGGCCGAATTATGGCACAGCTATGTTTGTTTTTGCTAAGAAGATCTAATATGTGAAAAATAAATTGAAGTATTAGACCAACCACTATTTTGGCAATCTCCAGACTAGGAAGAGGAGGGCACAAGACCAACTAGATGCCATTACCAGATATATTCATGAGCATGGACTGTCAAAAGCTCTGTACTTGGCTGAGATTCAAGCTTCTACGGACTTGGCAGAGTGGGAGCTTCGTGAAGAGATTTTTTGGAAATAGAAGGATCATGTTGACTAGCTTCAGGAGGGGGACAAGAACAAGGCCTTTTTCCATAAATCTGTTCAAGATTGACATAATAGGAGCTTCATCTCATCCCTGATTACTTTGGATGGTATGTGCCTGACTTCCTCTCAAGATATATCTAGGGAAGCTGTTTGGTTTTATTCTGCTCTCTTCTCAAATGATAATCCTCCTGATGAGCTTGTCGAAGGTACTATTTTATCTTGTATTCCCCCTGTCGTGTCATCAAAAATGAATGACTCTCTTATGCGGCCTATTAGTAAGTCTGAATTGGAAGGGGTGGTCTTTAGCATGAGGAAAGGTAAGGTTTCAGGACCTGAGAGATTCCCTATGGAATTCTTTCAGGAATTTTGGGACATCATTAATCAAGATCTCTTAGGGGTAATTCAGGAGTCCTACTCTAATAGAGAAATGCTTTGGGCTCTAAATGCTACTTTTTTGGTGCTCATTTTGAAGCGTGAACAGGCTAATCAATTGGAATGTTTTAGGCCCATTGCTCTCTACAACATAGTCTACAAAATTATCACTAAACTCATTGCAGAGAGGCTTAAAATCTGACTGCCCATGGTTATCTCTAAGGAGCAAGGGGGATTCATTACTGGCAAGCAAATTCTGGATGGGGTGGTTATAGCATTAGAAGCTATTCATTCCATGAGTACTTCCTAGGAATGTGCTATGTTTATTAAGCTTGATATGGCTAAGGCGTACGATAGAGTCAGGTGGGGATTCCTGGATAAAGTTCTTTTGGCTTTTATCTTCAAGTAGGACTGGATCCGTTGGGTGCTCAGCTGTGTCATGACTCCTTCCTTCTCGGTCCTTATTAATGGTGCTCCTTCAAAGCTTTTTGGCACCTCTAGAGGACTTCATGAGGGAGACCCACTCTCTCCATATTTGTTTATTATTCTGGCTGAAGGACTTGGGTGACTTATTAAGCTTTGGGTTTCTCAGCATGCGATTCAGGTTTGGCGATGGGGAAATGGCTTACCCACTTTGTCCCACCTCCAATTCATGGATGACACTTCTCTTGCAAGGAGAGCTCAGATTCGGGAAGTTGAAGCTTTTCGACTCACCTTGGACCCCTATATGGCAGCCTCTGGGCAGAAGATTAATGACCACAAGTCATCTATTGTGTTTTTCAATACCCCTGAGCCTATTCAGTGGAGGATTATGGCTATCTTGAGGTTTCAGTTGTAGCCTCTCCCCCTCACCTACCTAGGAGTTCCTATTGTGGTAGGAAGGCAGCTGAGGCTCTTCTGGCAGAAGGTGCTGGACAAACTTAGACATAAAGTTAATTATTGGACTCATAAGTGGCTCTCCACTGCTGGTAGGGTGACACTCTTGCAATCGGTGGTTCAAGCCCTTCCCATTTATCGCAGCATAGTGCAGGCAGCCCCAGGGTACTTCCTGAAGGAATTCGATGCTCTTTGTCACCAATTTTTGTGGAGCATCAATTTGTTAAACACCAAATGGAGTCTGATAAAATGGGACACAATTTGTCAGCCAAAAAGGGAAGGTGGCCTTGGGCTGTGCTCTACAATTCTATGCAATCAAGCTCTCACTGCCAAACTTTATTGGCGCTGGTGTTCCAGCCCAGCTCAGCTTTGGGCCCGTATCTTGGCTTTCAAATACTACCCCGGGGAGGAGCCAGAGGATATTTCAAGACTCCCCCTTGAGGAAGAGGATTGATGGTGTGGAACACCCTCAAGTGGGGAGCTCAACTGGTGAAGAGTAGGCTCTTTTGGATCTGCAACAGGGGAACATACATGTTTTTTTGGAGTGACTCCTGGGATGGGTTTCCCCCTCTCTTATCCTCTCATCCACATTTGCAGTTGCTCTATGATTCTTTGCTTTATGTAGGGTGGAACACGGTGGATCATTATAAAGAGGCCATCAACTTGGGCACAGTGGTGGGGTATCGATGGAAGAACTCTTCGGATTGGCCACTGGGAGGCTCTATAGAGGATCGGCTAGAGTTATCTATGATATTGGCCTCTAGAGAGTGCAGCTCCTTGCAGGGGCGTGATGTTTTGGCTTGGGGTGGTGATCCCTCAAGAAATTATTTTGTTTCCTCTAGATACCTCGCTTTGACAAAACAACTTTTAGGTGAAGGGGTGGTTCCTTGGGGGAACAAGGTCTGGAACAACTATTCTTGGCCCAAGTGTAATTTCTTTCTTTGGGTGCTGGTTTACAATAGGTGTCTTACCTAGGACAACCTCTGCAAATGGGGTTTCTAAGGGCCCTCCATGTGTGTTCTTTACCACAGTAGTGTCGAAACTATCTCCCATCTTTTCTTTTAGTGCCCTTTTACCAAACAAATTTGGCACTTTTGGTGGGATGTGTGGGATTGCCCATGCTAGCACGTATCTTCTTTGTCTAAATTCTGGGACCGATTGGGCCATCCTCCCTCTCAGGCCTCATTTTTTCAAGTCGCTTAGCGCATTGGCCTGTCTTTTGTCTTGTGGAATACTTAGTTGGAGAGGAATAGGTAGATTTTCTAGGGTGTGAGTATGGAGATCAATGTCTTGTGGGGGAGAATCATGAACGCTCTTCTTGAAAACCTTCATGCTAACTGCAATGTGGAGAATGACTTGAGTCCAACCGATGCTAAGATCTTTTCGTGATTCACCTCTGCATTCCCTAGGGATATCCCTTTCGCCCCTCACACTCTAGCACGCGCTTGTGGACAGCTTAAGCACCCTGTCGTACGGATGGGTCATTGGTCTCCTCCTGAGGTTGGTATGCTCAAAATCAATACCGATGGATCATCTCACGGTAATCTTGGACCAGCTGTGATCAGTAGGGTGAGTCATGACAGTTCTGGTAAGGTGCAATTCTTCTTTTCTATTCACAAGGGATGGTATATGAATAATTTCATGGAGGCTCTTGTGATTTTGGTTGCTGTTCAACAGTGTTGTTCTCTCAGTTGGAATAGAATTATTTGTGAATCTAACTCCCAGGTTGTTATCAATATGTTGAATAAATAGGATCTTGAAATGGCTGATTGGCATTTGGCTGGGGTGGTGCAATAGGTCCTCTAGCTTTGTATCTCTTTAGAGTCGGTTTCCTTTATGTATATTCCCCGTGAGTGGAATGGAGTGGCAGATTGCTTGGCCAAATGGGCCTCTGAGCATGCACCACCTTGGAACATCTCGGATCATAGGATGCTACCTCTGGACTTATCCTAGAAGCTTGATCAATTGCTTGACTAGGATAAACTTATGTAACTCTTTTCTTTCTCCAATTTTAATAAGATTTTTTACCCCTTTTTAGTTATAAAAAAAAATAATACCAATCTAACTAGATTCAATATTTATGGAATAAAAAAAATTCATGCTTAAATTAATTTTTTAAGTTATATTATTGAAATAAAAGATAAATTTGAGAGCCATATGGTTGTTTTATGAGAATATTAGCCAATGGAGCACATTTCTTCTTCATTGTTAGTAAATTCAATTCCCTAGTTGTAGGGCACTTCAACTTGTTTTATTCTCTCTCTTCACATATCTGAATCAAAAGACTCCATGTCTATGTCACTATAGTCATCATCATTTCCAAATTTATTCTTGATCCACACTTCAATGCTTTTAAATAAAATGAAAATATACCACACAATCAATTTAACTGTCCTTGTGGGCTCACAAGATCTACTTATCTTAGTGGCTCAATCAAAGTCTGAACAATAATGAAATCTAGATATTCTTTTTAACAATGGATACTAAAATTGCATCGTGGATCTTGTTTTGTAAAGTTAGGTTTTATGAAAAAAAATCCTAAATTGGGATTCGTATCTCACTTAAAACCTATGATCGATTGGCATGGCTCACCTTTTGTACATTAAATGTTAAGAAATAATAAACTTTCAATCCTGGTGATATGACAGTGGAAAATTGGTGGTGTGTTCCTTAACATGATATGGCAAAGAGCTATGTGAAGAAGTGACATTTGGTTTCACATTAAGGTTGAGCAATGAGGAAGAGGGTGGGAAGAGAAAATCCATACATAACATGTATTGTGTACCAAACTAGACATACCAAACACAGATCCATAGAAGAAATACCAACATGCTAAATAATTTGTGAGTGTTGAAATATTTCAATGTGTGTTAGGTAGTGAGGGGAGGTGGAAATGATAAGGTATTTCAAGCAATACCATATGCCAAAGAGCCCAAATTGTACACCAATCCTGGATTGGGTGGTGGTTGGATTTACATGTTGACCAGTCATGTGACAACTTGATACCATAAGAACTCCTTGTCATAGCCTTAATATTTGTACAAAGCATTAGGGTTATTAATTTTAAAGCATGAAAATTGGCCATTTTAAATCATGTAGGGACACACATAAACACTCTTAAATGTGTTATTATAAAAATTACAAAATACAAAAAAAAAATTAAAGATGTGTTGTGACTATGTTCATATTAGAATTTCCTGAATGTTGTGTGACTAGTGTCAAGTTATTTGGTGATCAAAGGGTGGAATTTGACCTCTAAAGTAATGCATTTTATTTCTTCCTTAGTCAATTAAATCCCCTACTTTATCTTCTCTATATTTTCATAACAATAGTTAGCAGTTAGTGCTTCATGAACTATTGATAAGGATCAAAGCTAACTTGCAATTTATCTTTCCAAGTGATTGGATTCGAAGGAAATAATCCTAGTGGACATTTTTTCATTATGTTAAGGATGGTTGATTTGTTTCCTATTTATTATCTCCTGCATCCTGGTTATTTAGATACACCTTAGGCTTATTCACTGTACTTGTTGTTGAGTAAATGCTTATTGGATTATTTGAAAACTGCTTCATACTTTTAAATCTTGATAGTTCCCAAGAATGTGACATCAGAGCTTGGTTTTTGGATTGCATGTGATTATGAGATTATTGTGAAGAAATAGGGCATGATTCATGTTGTGTCCTTGTGCCATGTACACTTGATGCACACCATGATTTGTATTCCCACAGGTAGCTTGATAGTTTTCTTTGTGTTTTATCCATAAACAAAAAAATCATGGTGGAATTTGTTCTGTTTTTAATGATATGCACCTTAAAGAATGGATATGATGTATTATGTCCAAATATTAAATGTTCATACATCCTTTCAATGTCTATGCAACATATATTTACCAGAATAAAATCACTAAATATATGTAGATAACTTGTGTTGCAAATCTAGGTTATTTCTATTTGAATGAAGTGACCATGGTAGGTTTTTTCGTTCTTCTTTTTCTCTTTAAAATAATTTTAGGATATTAAATACATTATTTATTATGTACATAAAACCTATAATTGAACCTCTTTAGATAAAAAGTAGTGCGATGTTGCAAATTACAATTGATTTTTGTATAATAGATGTCCAAGACATCTTAGTGGTGAGTAAATCTCAAGGATTCCTGAAGGTAGTTCAAATATTAGCTTGCAAGGATTGCAACCTATGTTCTAAATCAACACATGAAATTTCTTAAGATAATGTTTCTGATTGTTTTGGTTTTTGTGCCTTAACTAAAAGGATTAGAAAAGTATCATTATTTCAACTACTATGATCTAAACTTATTACCGATGAAAAAATTCTACTCACTTTTTCTAGTAGGTTTTGGTTTATCATTGGACTTTTCTTGTTGGTGACCTTGGATAGCTTCCACCTGAAAATGACATATTGATGTATGTTGGAATGTCATTTTGTCATATGCTTTGGGAGCCATTTGACACAATTATAACTTCGCACACAATTTTTTTCCAACAAGTATGCACAAAAAATGGGGTACTATTTAGAAATTTATTGACCAACATCAGAAATGCAAACCCAACAATAGAAGATTGGAATATATTCGTGTCAAGAACATCGTCCTTCATACTTTTAGTAGAAAAAGAATATTTCAAAGTGTTTACACATTTATATGCTACTAATAAATGGACAACAATACTAAATAAACAAATGTTGAAATCAATGAACATTCCAATAGCAATATGTAAAGCATAACATAGCAAACAACATATTATTCCAAAGAATGACACTCAACTCGAGCAAACTATGCTTTTAGGTAAAGGACAAAAGATTATGTTAACATCCAATTTATGGGTGAAAGTAGGGTTGGTTAATGAAGCCATCGAAGAAATAGTCCACATTGTCTACCATATATTTTAATCCACCTTCCTTACCATGTATGTGTTTGTTGCCTTCGAACAATATTGTGGTCCCCCATGGGATATTTGTCACCCAACACATGTTCTAATTCCTCATGTTACACAAGGCAACCACTACCAAATCCCTATCAAAATGGCATGGAATCTAACCATACATAATGCTAAAGGGATGCCTCTCAATAAAGCAATAGTAGATATGGACAACGTAGATTGCTAAGGGTTGACCTTCATTCTCGTTTCAAGAGTGCACTCCTTGTCTGGATTTTTTTTTATCAACCCTTCATTTTTATTTGACTATTATGCTAGAATTATGGCCAAAATATATGTTAATTTGTGAAAGGTAGAGGAAATAAGAATTAGTGTACTTCTTCTTCTTGTTCTTTTCCAAACCCTAAAATGTTTCTCGATGAGTATTAAAAAAAATATATTTCCAAAATATTCATTTTGCTCGTTTCTATTCCTCCATTACTTTACATTCATATACAATGATTATACACACATATAAACATATCCCTCTCGATATTCCTTACACCATTAAAATAACTACTAATTTAAAATCATTCGTGTCCTTGATTGTATTCAAAGAAGGCACAACATGATCTTATAAAGTTTCAACCATGAAACCGTCCAAGCACTTTAATTTTGGATTGGAGACCAAAACAATAGGGATAGAATAACTTTAAAAAGTACAAGAGGATGACCTTGAACTTGAAGTACAAGGTCAAATGCATCATCTTTTGGCGATAACGAAAATATAAAGGTCAGATACATCTGTTTCACTCTAACCAATAAAATTATATTTCTTAAAAGTCAATATATCTCCTTAAATATGGGTAATAAGAATATGTATGAAAAATGCTTTCCATTTTTAATATCACCGGCCAGTTCCGGTTTAACGTTGCTGTTGGAAAATTTCACAGAACCGAGGCTAGGCCGAAGCTGAGCCTTGGGCCGTATATAAAATTAATTCGGGTGGGGACTCTTAGAGATTTCAATTGTGAAAAAATTTAATAAATGAAACTTAGCATTAGGAATTGCACTCTTACCATTGAAAGGTGCCACTTATGACTATGACAAGGAAGAAGAAAAAACACATAGCGTGGCGATGAAATGACACATTTTTCTCACTTCTGTCTTGCCTTCGATTTTTCTCTCTTCAATTATTGGCCTCGACATATTATAGCTGAAATTTGGGCATTCTTCTTCGCTGTTTGTGCTAAACCCACAAAACACTTTCATTGCAATTTCAATTGTCTTAGAGTTGAAAGCAGTAATGGCTGATCCTGGGTTCATCTCTGTAATGATCGGTTACCCCATTCAGTTGGCAGGAAACCAAATAATTTACCGGATCAACATAGCTGTGCGGTGCAGGAAGGAGCTGGATGCCCTCAAACATCTGCTCCACAGAATTCACATCATCAACATAGAAATGCAGGAGTACCGAAAGGCTTGGCAAAATTCATTCATCTTCTCACCATCCCTTGCCTTCTATGGTGAATAGCTGGATGGAAAAATTGGATGATCTTCTCCAAGAAGCATTTGATTTGGCTCAACACTACACTATGCCATCTTCCTGGCACCTCATTTCTCGTTATAAAATGAGCATAAATATCAGTGGCCTCATTTCAGTTATGGAAGAGCATCTAAACTCCACTCCTTCCATTGCTTTTCTCCACCAGCTGCAGCAAGATGAAGAAAATCGACAAGGACTGCAGCAAATTCGAGAGAGGATTGATTCGCTCAAGAAAACCATTCCAACACTGCTTGCCAACACATCTGGAGATTGCTCTCCATCCACTTCTTCAGCTCCGCCGAAGACGAAGTATATTGAGGAACACCGCATTGTTGGACAAGAGTATGCCTTCACAAAAGTTTAGAAGTTGATTGATGTGGCACAACACAAAAGTGTTTCCCGTATCGGCGTAGTTGGAAAGGGTGGATCGGGCAAAACATTCCTCCTCAAAAGGGTGTTCAACAGCAGTCAGGTACAGAGTCTTTTTTCCAAAGGCTTAATGCTTTGGCTTACTGTTTCAAACACCTCCTCATTGGAAATTCTCAGAAACTATCTTGTCAAGAAAATATCTCTTAGAATAAATGAAAGATTGGATAACAGAGAGAAAGATGATGTAAAAATATGGTTAAGTGAAAGATTGAGAGAAAATAAATTCATCATGCTTTTAGATGATGTTTGGGAAAGAAGTGCATGTTGAAAAGTGATGCTGAAGTGCAGTTCACTCAATTCTATTTTTAGACTATTAGTGTAAATATTAGTTTGCATGAACAGTTTTTGTGGAGCTAAATTTTGACAGTTAATTAATTTTTAGTTAATATATTTTTAGAAAAAATAAAGCCTTAGAAAGGCTAGAGTTAGTTTTAGTTGATATTACATGCAAATTATTATTTAGATAAATTTAAAATATTTTATTTAATAATTAGAAAAGCTTGTTCACATGCAATTCTATTAATATTGTAATTGATCTTTATTTTCAAGGAGAAGGAGAATGATTCCAATAATTTGAAGAAGTATTTTTTTATTTTTGCAATTCTTATTTCTTCTGTATTATGAATATTGCATATATTTAGTTGTGATTTAATTTTATTTAAAATTCTACAATGCAAGCTCCTTGTTAACCGAGTTGTGTGTACCTGTGTCTCCGCATCGCAACTCTAATATCATCATTGCCACTTCCAGAAGTAGCAGTGTGCTCTTACAGGTGGGCATTGTAGATGCATCCATCGTTGAAATGCAAGACATGGCGGAGGAAGACAGCTGGCAGTTGTTTTGTTTTCATGATTTTCCTCACAATGATGGAATTATACTTCTGAGTATTGACAAAGAAATAGCAATCCAGGTTTGCAATGAGTGCAGGAGGCTTCCCTTAGCTCTCCAAGTCATTGGCCATGCAATGGCAAGTGTTACATAGTCAAATGAATGGAGATTCACACTGAAGAGGTTGTAAAATGTAGAGAAGTATAGTGATGTTACAAACTCGCTATATGGTTGGTTGAGATTGAGTTGTGATGTTTTGGCCAAAATTGACATTTATTTGCAATTATGTTTTCTCTACCTCTCAACTTTCTCAAAAGATGAAGTCATCTTTTCTGAAGATGTGAATAAGTTATGGATTGGAGAAGGGTTTTTGACTGGACAAGATCCTCTCCAAAAAGGACATAGATTCATGAATTTGTTAGCCGATTATTGCCTTTTTGAACCGCTACTCAAGGATTCTAATGGAAATGTTGTCTATTTTAGTATGCGTGACATTTTTCAGGATTTAACACAACAAATTGATGAGAAAGAAGAGAAATGCTACTTTCATGCAGGCAAAGGTATAAAAGAGTTTCCAACTAATGACTGTTTGGCACACGCCAAAATTTCATTAATGAACAACAGTTTCACTAATGTACCAATCACATTCGGATCTTCTCATATCCACTCCTGGTTGATGTATGGGAATCCTTAGTTGGATAAAATTCTAGAACAAGTGATTAGGCACATGATCTCTCTCAAAGTGCTAGATTTGTCATGCACCGCTATCAAGTCCTTGATAGAAAGCTTAGAAAGTTTGAACCTTTTAGTTCTCCTCAATTGAACCCATTGCTTCATCAAGAGACTCCCCAATTCTATCACTACTCTTACAAACCTTCAAATACTAAATATTAATAGCTCTTACATTATAGAACTCCCAACCAAGATTTCGAAGCTAACTTCCCTAAAACTTTTAGACATTAGCTTTTGTGAACATCTGCAATCCATACCTTATGGGATCTCACAACTTTAATCTCTAGAATATCTAAGCCTTCTTAATTGTCCAGATGAATGAATAGGGAATCAATACAAAAGAAAGCTTCTTTCCATTAATGATTTGGGCTCCTTAAATCAACTCAAATATTTGGAGCTTGAAAATAATGGTAAAATAATTTGAGAAGGAATGTTGGAAAACATGAAGGATATGGAGATTTTATCAATGAATCTCACAAAGATGGAAATACTACCCCATGACATAATTACCATGTCAAAATTGAGGAAATTATTCTTAAAATACCCTCAATTACTTCAAATAGAAGATTCATTTTGTATATTTCAACATCTGAGTCATATTCGTTTGTTCAACTATGAGATGTTGAAACAATTACCTGCTTTGCACAAGCATGTGAGTCTCAAAAGGCTAGCGATAGTTGAATGATACAACATAGAGGATTTACCAAAGGAATTTGGTAAGAGAGGAGCATTTCTTAAGTTGGAAGAATTTTCAATGATTGCGTTGTAGAAGCTTAAGGAGTTGCTTGTAGTGGAGGAAGGAGATATGTCTTCGCTTAAAATATTGATAGTAATAGATAGCGTGGCACTGCAGATGTTTTCAAAGAGTTGTTGGAATTTGAAGAGTGTGGAGAAGATAGGAAAATATGGATGCTCAATGGTTATCACTTCAATAGAAAATAACATCATGAAGTTAAACACTAAGGTGCAAACAGTAACATTATCTACCCCAGAGACGCAAGCAATGCTACAATGCTGCCATAAAATGATTGAAATTGATGAAGAAAGGGTTTATGGGGAATTTTGATCTAACAAGTTATTCCAATTTTTGCATGGCATCATCATCATCATCATCATCATCATCATCATCATCATCATCATCATCATCATCATTGAGTTTTAAGGGTGTGTGCTTTATAGCATTTATCAGTTATTGTACAGGATTTATCCTGAGCTTTTGAAGAGTTTAATTAATTAGTAATATTAGTACAATTAATAAAAAAATATATGATAGATAGTAAATTTGTTATTAATTTTAAGATCTTTTAGAAAGAACGAACAATACTATTTTAGGTTTTAAAATGATGTTTTAAGACAATAAGATTCAAAAGATTACAATAATAAGAAAATTTACGGAAGTATAACCACATATATACGTTGGAATCAGAAGGCTATAAATGTATATAACTATATTATATGAAATTTGAATTACATATTGTATGAATAATCATGTATTCATGGTAACATTGTAGATATATTTAAATGTGGATATAGACAATTATTATGGAGTAATTCATATTTAGGGACATATAATTAAGAATAAATAATTGTTATGTAGTGGTTAGTTCTTGTTTTTGTTTTGCGAATTATTTATATTTGAATTTGTATGTAAATATGTAATATAAATTTACATTAATAATTTGAATTTGGAAAATATAAATTTAATTTTGTATAACTCATTGTTTACATTATCTATCTATTTTGCCAATAGTATTTAGTGACATTCAATTACATTTACAACTGTATGGATAGACATTAAATTAATTTTAGTGAAATATAGTTTGCACAAGTACAAAATTTTAATTATATTTTGTGTAAAAAAATCATAAATATCACTTTAAAATATAATTGTTGTTGTGATGATTTGCATGGGTGCGAATTTGTGGTAAATATTTTTTCAATATCATTTTATCAGTCTATAAATTAACTATCATTTCCCAAACTATTAATTATTGTTTCGTAAAATACTTCAAAATTGAGCCATTGAATTTGGTCACCTAAGACATCTATTGTCAATTAAAAGGTAGAAGCAAAGACACTAAAAGGACACTTCAACTTTGACCCGAAAAAAATAAAAATCTCTCTTTATCAGTTTGATTTTTACCACAATCTTTTAAGTCAAATCTAAGGGTCTTAAGTGTTAGAAACTAAAGATTAATAAGAGATAATTTATTCACTTGACACTTAACTGCCTATTCCACCTCCCTCTTTCTCATGCATGCACAACAGTTAACAAACAGTTAGAAATTAGTTAGTTCAAACAGTGAAACAACAGTCTTACTCCTTGCTAAGCTTGCATGTAGTAGCAGTTGAAGTTAGTTTTAGATTAGTTAAGGATTACTTTATTTTTAGTTTCATTTTCCAAGAAAATCTATTTAAAGATCTCTTGGGTGCAGGTTTGTAAGGACAGAAAAAAAAAAGATTAATAAAATCTTGTTTTCTCCATTGCCATAGCAATCTAAGGGAGTATGTGTTTATTTTCTTATTTTTTTTCTCTGTTTATTCCTTTAAATTGGTATCAGAGTGCAGGTTAGAAAGAGTAAAGCCCAGAAGCCAAGTAGAACAAGGCAACGCACTTCAGAGCCGTGGGAAAGGAGAGTGCAGGGTAGAAAGCATTGAGCTAAAGCACCCAGGCAGATCATAGAGTCTGAGGCACAGTCAATAGTTTGCAGGAAGTCAAAGTGGTCAACGCTTGTGTCTTATTTTCTTTATTTTTTTTGCTCTGCTATGCTGACTGTATATGCAGGTTGGTGTCAGAATCCCAGACTAGACACAAGACGTATGCAGAGAAAGACTAAGGAAAAGTGTAGGTTCATTAAAGTGCAAGGTCGTAGGAAGGTGCAAGCTGCACTTGTTGAATTAGCAGGCCTCCTTGAGCGAAAGGCACGTGCAAAGATTGGTGTGGTAATCTCTGGACCGCTGAGGTAGGCTTGAATACCGAGAAGGGCTCTAAGAATTGTTTGCTCTAGAGTCCATTTTTTAGGAAAAGAAATGATTGAGGGTTTGAAATTTTGTAGACAAAAAGTCAGATCGTGGAAAAGCACCAGTGGATAAAGTCAAAAAAAGGATGATTTAGTCTTTTTAGCATGAGACATGGCAGTGAATAATAGTATCTCTCAACCTCAAATTCCTATTTTTAATGGTAAGAATTATGATTTTTGGGCAATTAAGTTGAGAACATTGTTTTGCTCACAAGAAGATTGGGATTTGGTAGAGAATGGTTTTGTAGAACCACAGGATGAGGCTGCCTATCTAGCATTAACTCGAGCACAAAAGGATGAGCTTAAAGAGAATAAGAGAAAAGATGCAAAAGCTTTATTTCTAATCCAATAGGCATTAGATGAATCTAATTTTTCTAGAGTTACAGCAATAACGAGATCTAGATCAGTATGGAAAATCTTGGAGACTAACTATAAAGGTAATACAAAGGTAAAAATTGCTAAATTGCAATCTCTTAGGAAATGTTTTGAAAATTTGCAAATGAATGATTTAGATTCGATAGACCAGTTTATGGGTCAAGTATTCAATATTGTGAATCAAATTAGATCTAATGGAGAAACAATCACAGATTAGAAGATCGTAGAAAAAATACTTAGGAGTTTACCCAACAAATTTGATGCAATAGTTGTAGCTATTGAGAAAACCAAGGATTTGGAACAGTTTTCAATAGATGAATTAATGGGATCCTTGTTAACACATGAATCCAGAATGAATATGAATATGAATAATTCTCTTGAGAATGCTTTCAAGTCACAGGTATCATTTGATAGAGGAAGAGGAAGGTTAAACTTCAGAGGAAGAGGCAGAGGCAGACCTGGAAGGAACAATCCAGATCAAGGTGAAAATAGTTATCAAAACTACAACAATAGAAGACGTGGCAACAATCACTTCCAGTAAAGTTCACAGAAGTTTGATAAATCTAATATTCAATGTTATTACTACAAAAAAATGGACATTATGCAAGTGACTGTAGAAAGAAACAAGGATATGTTGACAAGTAAAATGCTAATTACACAAATGAATCTCATTTTAATCTTGGTGAATCTAGTTCTAATCCTAGAAGCTTATTTCTCACTTGTCATGTTACTCAAGAAAAAGCTAGAGATATTTGGTTCTTAGATAGTGGATGCAGTAATCATATGATGGGGAATAAAGAATTTTTTGCTAGTCTTGATGATTTTGTAAAATCTGAAGTTAAATTAGGAAATGATATCAAAGTGGATGTAATGGGTAAAGGAGTAATAAATGTTTTGGCAAAAAATGGTGAAAGATGGTTTATATCTGATGTTTATTTTGTACCTAGAATAAAGCATAATATTATGAGTATTGGACAATTATTACAGAAAGGTTACAGAGTATCTTTTATGGATAATGTTTGCACAATACTAGACATGTTTCCAAGTGACAGGTTGATAGGAAAAGTGGAGATGACCAAGAATCAAATGTTCCCTCTTCGAATTCAGTGCATCCAAGGAGAAGAGGAAGCCCACTTCAAAACCATGTAGCTAGACCAATCATGGTTATGGCACTTAAGGTATGGACATTTACATTTTGGAGGTTTAAATTTGTTACAGAAGAAAAATATGGTGAAGGGATTACCACCAATATAACAGCCAAGAAGTTCATGTGACAGTTGTATTCTAGGAAAACAGCATAGAGAGAGGTTTCCAGTAGGAGCCTCATATAGAGCAAAGGTAATATTGGAGCTAGTCCATAGAGATTTATGTGGATCAATGCAAACTCTATCATTTGGAGGTAGTACTTGTTTTCTAACCTTCATTGCTGACTTTAGCAGAAAGATGTGGATATATTTTCTCAAAAATAAGTCTGAAGCCTTTAGAAAGTTTAAAGAATTCAAGGCAATGGTTGAAAAATAGAGTGGCCATTACATCAAGGTACTTAGATCAGATAGAGGAGATGAATATATGTCTAATTAATTTCAATATTTTTGTAGATATCATGGCATTAAAAGGCAACTGACTACAAGGTACACACCACAGCAGAATGGTGTAGCAGAAAGGAAGAATAGAACAATCATGGAGATGGCTAGAAGCATGTTGAAGGCCAAACACTTGTCAAATGAATATTGGGCAGAAGCAATAGCATGTGCAGTATATATTTTGAATAGAAGCCCAACAAAGAGTGTCAAAGATTGAATTCCACAAAAAGCATGGAGTACTAGGAAGCATAGTGTACATTATTTAAGAATTTTTGGTTGTATTTCATATTCTCTAATACCATCTAAATTGAGAATAAAACTTGATGATAGAGGTGAGAAATGCATTTTCATTGGCTATAGTGAAGAATCAAAGGCTTATAAGTTGTATAACCCCATTTCAAAGCAAGTGATTATTAGTAGAGATGTTGAATTTAAGGAAGAAGAAGCATGTGATGGTAGCACCATCACAATTGGAGCTCCAATTCCATAAAATGAAAAAGAATCTAAAGAACAAAATATGCAAGGTGATCAATCCTCTCCACAAGCAAGAACAAGCACTCCAATAAGAACACCTAGGAGCTTAGAACAAGGTGAATCATCTTGTCATGCATGTCATCCTACTCCAAATTCACAAGTAAGTGATGAATCAGATCCAACTCTTACTACAGTAAGATCAAGAATTAAAGGTAAGAGAATGAGAAACATTAATGAAATTTATAATCAAGAAGAAGAGAAGTTAGATTTGTGTTCAAATTTTGCTCTTTTTACTCATGATCCTATGTATTATGAAGAAGCAGTTAATAAGGAACATTGGATAAAAGCAATGCATGAAGAGATGAATGCCATTAAAAGAAATCAAACATGGGACTTAACTAATCTACCTAAAGGTAAGGATTGCATAAGAGTCAAATGGGTTTATAAGACCAAATTTGATGTAGATGGAAATGTTGAAGAGCACAAGGCAAGGTTAGTAGCAAAAGGTTTTGCACAAGAACATGGAATTGATTATAATGAAACATTTGCTTCAGTTGCTAGACTTGATACCGTTATAATGGTTTTAGAAATAGCTACTCAAAATAATTGGTACGTATATCAAATGGATGTAAAATCAACTTTCTTGAATGGTTTCCTAGATGAAGAAGTATATGTGAAATAGCCACTAGGTTATGAAGTGCAAGGACATGATGAAAAAGTCTATAGATTGAAGAAGGCCCTTTATGATCTCAAGCAAGCACCAAGAGCATGGTATAGCAGGATTGATTCGTACATGACAAACAATGGATTCAGCAGAAGCAATAGTGAGCCTACTCTATACACAAAAATCAACAAAGAAGGTTAGATTTTGATTGTGTATTTGTATGTTGATGATTTGATTTTCACTGGAAACTTGTCTGTAGACACATTTAAATCAGCAATGAAGAGAGAATTTGAAATGATAGATTTGGGATTAATGAAGTACTTTTTGGGCATATAAGTTGTACAATCAGAGAAAGGAATTTTTATTTGTCAAACTAAATATGCAAAGGATGCGTTAAGGAGATATAAGATGCTGAATTATAAACCAGCACCTACACCAGTTGCTACAGGGACCAAAATTAGTAAAGAAGACAAAGGGTCTAATGTTGATTTACAACATTCAAAAGACTAGTTGGCAGTTTGAGGTATCTTATAGCTACAAGACTAGACATCATGTATGGGGTCAGTTTTATCTCAAGGTTCATGGAGTCACCAAAAGACTCACATTGGCAAGTTGGAAAAAGGATATTGAGATATGTGGCAGGAACAATAGAATATGGAATTTTATATTCCACAACTAACGATTTTAGTTTGATTGGT
The DNA here is from genome assembly GCA_037957365.1 of Torreya grandis. Taxonomy (NCBI): domain Eukaryota; kingdom Viridiplantae; phylum Streptophyta; class Pinopsida; order Cupressales; family Taxaceae; genus Torreya; species Torreya grandis. The sequence goes on along the minus strand of JARHVA010008268.1, from coordinate 277,973 downwards.
TATACTGGTAGTGATTTTGTAGGTAGCATTGATGACAGGAAGAGTACTTCTAGACATGCCTTTCTTTTTGAAATAGGTGTGGTCACATGGGCATCTAAAAATCAACCTAAAGTGACACTATCATCAGCTGAAGCAGAGTATGTAGCAGCCACATTAGTAGCATGTCAAGCAACTTGGATGAGGAGAATATTGACAGATTTATTACAAGCACAGAAGGAGTCAACACCAATCTTTTGTGACAATAGATCATCAATTGTATTATCAAAAAATCATGTTTTTCATAAGAGAAGCAAGCACATTGATACAAGATTTCATTTTATCAGAGAGTTAGTGAACAATGGAGAAATCCATTTGGAGTTCTGCAGATTTGAAGACCAATTGGCAGATATATTCACAAAGGCATTAGCGAAGGAGTCCTTTGATTATCTAAGACAAAATTTAGGCATTGTAAATGCTGAAGTTGTTAGTGGTAGAAATTAAGGGGGAGTGTTAGAAACTAAAGATTAACAGGAGATAATTTCTCCACTTGAAACTTAACTGCCTATTCCACCTCCCTCCTTCTCATGCATGCACAACAATTAACAAATAGTTAGAAATCAGTTAGTTCAAACAGTGAAACATCAGTCTTACTCCTTGCTAAGCTTGCATGCAATAGTAGTTGAAGTTAGTTTTAGATTAGTTAAGGATTAGTTTATTTTCAGTTTAGTTTGCCAAGAAAATATATTTAAAGATCTCTTGGGTGCAGCTTTGTAAGGACAGAAAAAAGAAAGATAAAAAAGATCAATAAAATCTTGTTTTCTCCATTGCCGTAGCAATCTGAGGGAGTCCGTGTTTATTTTCTTGTTTTTCTGCACTGTTTATTCCTTCATTAAATTTTGCGGAAAAAAAATTAATAGTGAGAAAGTTTGAGGGCAATAAGAAAGATAATTGGACATCTAATGTAACAATTTGAACTCATTTATATTTTCAAAGAGTTCTTCAAACTTGTTATGAGCTATTATTGTTGTCTCCACATTAGATATGTGGAAATGCAAGTTGTCTAAGGAAATGCAAGTTGTCTAAGATGTTGAGACCAATCAAACAAGGGCCTCATTTTATTTGCATAAAAACAAATACCGATCCTTTTCGAAAATGAATTTTGGAATGGTGTCTTTTTTTCAAATTTGTTCATAAATAACAATACCCATAATAGTTTGGATAGAAACTTCAAAATATTAATTAGATATAATATTTAAATCAATTTCAAAATTGGGATGAAAAATATCATATATCGCAGAGTGAAATTGAATTAGTTTAATAAAAATTAAATTTACTAGTCAAAGTATATAACCGAATGAAATTGTTATGATAGCTAGATTTCACTAAAAAAAAACCCAATTTTTTCAATTTCCCCAGCTTTGTAAACTAGCTGAAACTGATATTCTATAAAATAATTTGAGCAAAGGATCCTATTGATTTAATCTGAATACTTTATAATATGAATACAATAGTGGGGTGGACGCAATTATGTGAGATTCACCGCTTAAATGCTCATCCGAAGGTAGCATATCCAATATATTTGACAGTTATGTAAATTTGGAATGCCTCTCAAGGAGTTATAAGTAAGAATTTTCCCAAAACTGAAATATGTAGTGGAAGGAACTTCAGTACTATAGAAGATCGTATTTCTGAAAACAAAAATCTTTTGAAAGCGAAATAGCGTTAGAATCTTTGACAACATTCTCATGTATCAAAATCTTAAGGAAATGCCTTGAACATATTGTGTTTTATTAAATCAATCTACGATAGATCTTAAGTACGAAAATATTAAGGAAAATGTCTTGAACCGTGTCCTATCCAATCCATGCAACTTTTAAGATACGACTGAGTTGGGACCGTGGCTAGAAATTTTGAGCAGATTTGAGGCTTTTTGAAATATATGTTTTCCCCTTGCTTAACTAAATTGGGTGTACGACATTGAAAATTCAGTGTACAAGCTATAAAATATCTTTTGCTTTCGTTTAAAAATTTCAACTGTATATAATAGCACATCTATTGGATTGTCCTCTCTAAGTAATGATATTTTCTGATTCGCTGACAGTAATTAATCAAAATATTAGTGAGCATTCAGTTTGGTGATTGAGCCAAGTTATTGAGAAATCGATGGATGTTTTTTATGGATATAACTAGCTTGTTATCATTTGAATGAACCTTCGAATGATTCATGACCACATTCCTGTGGACCGAATCTTCCATGGATATATTGTTGAATTGGGAAATAATGGATGCTTTATCACGTAATTTCACCTATTGGGAAAACTTGAATATGTTTAGTAGAGGCCGATCATATGATAAATATTTGTAATTAAAGTTGGTTTAGAAATGAATGGTTATCTTGAAACTGTTTCTCCTATTTCCCAATAATGGAACAACTAATTTTACATACTTATATCGGTCTAGAAATAGGGTAGAAAGGGAGAACTATTTTCCAAGACACACTAGGCTGAAGTTAAATGCATTATAATTAATATGGATGTTGTACCATAGGGTGTACGATGGGGTTAGAACACTATCTAATGATTTTCGATTACAAGATCGTAAGACAGGAACTTATGACTTCTCAAATCTAAATCTGCCATAAGAGTAAAATTAGTGTTATATGAAGCCACAAATAATGGAATATGGTAATAATGTATAAAGCAATTGTAAAGGATCCATTTTGCACTGGCTTACTTTAAAAGAAAAATGATGTAATGATTGAATTGATAGACATAAACTGTGTGATCTTACTCTTGTTTTCGTCAAGTGGTAACTACGATTTATGGTTGAATCCACAATCTTGGGCGACTTTGCCTGGATTGTGAACCACTCTTGTGTATGATTTCACTATTAAATCAGTGCTATTATGAAAGAATGTTATAATTTCCTCCTCTATTGTGTTTTGTATTGGTAATATCATCTAATTGGTGCTATATTTATCCATATCAATGCAAGGTGGCATGGTTATATCAAAATGAAATCCTTCCGAAAAAAATTGGTGAATTGGTGGGCTAATCTCGTTATCACTTCATTACTTGACCACATGGAGTTAAATTTTGGGTGATGTTTCTGTAGAATATTCACTCTGCTAGGAGATATAATTGCATATACCAGCCTCACCTTACTCTTTTGGGTGATATGTTAGAGGGCATAATCACAATATTTGGGGAGATAAAGGTGATGAACGTTCAAGCATCACGAATATAAAGAGTTGTTGGGAATTGTGAAACTTCATTGTGTGCAGATCCATATGGGAGCAAGTGTTTTTGTGAGGAAAATGTGAGAATTATATTAGAGTTATGTGATGAGCAATGACATATATCTGATTCTGATGTATACAAATACAATAATTGGAGGCTTGGGTATGTGGAAGTGTTTAATATGTTAATTTGTTTTTTTGAAAATGATCACTGCACAGGATAATTTTATTATTCTGCTTTGCCACTGATTAATTTTGAGAAATTAAACTCAAGAGATTCCTGTGAATATTATAGCTATTATAAATAGTAGCAGTGTGAGACGTCCATTTGATGGTGGATCTAAATTATATTCTTTTTATAATAGGAAGGAGAACCCTTGCTAAATAAAATGTTTATTTGATAAAATTGTGTGAACTTCTAAAACCTCGAATTGAAATAAAAGACTCAATTTTTTTTAGCTTCTCTTATGAGATACAACTATTAGAAAGTTAAGGTAGTATTTGTGGGTAAGTGTATATGTAAGTTAAAATTTTAATGTCAACATTAATTAAAAAATTCTTCGTTAAGAATTTGAATTTGATTTTTTTTTTTTAAATTTATTCATTAGGATAATCTTAGGTGATCGGTAAATCATATTTACGAATACAATTCATGCATGAAATAAAATTAATTCGTTGATATACATGTCAAAAGAATATGAAATAATACAAATAAATATAAATATTCTTGTGGTACATTAACATGGCATGAACCGAAACTATATAGGTATAGTAAATTTATGTTTGGATATAATCACAATACCTTATGTAATTAGAAATTAATATATGTTTCTTAGTGGATCATGTAGAATGAAATTATATACCTTAAGGAGTTGAGGTTGAATGTTTAATTTTTACTGCAACTTCTATTCATATGTTTTCATTATTATCCTATGAAGAAATAGGGTTTCTACTATGAAGCATGATATTATAGGTATGCATAAAAACATGTGCTATGAAAAAAATAGGGTTTCTAGTATGAAGCATGATATTATAAGTATGCTTATGATATTTTAATCTTGAATGTGTAAATTTGTAAGTGATGAGTTGTTGGCCATAAATTAAATATGCATATAAAATTATGTGGTTGATATTCCCTAAATTATTTTTTATCTTAAGAAATAGATTTCATATTAAATCATATATGCAAAGATATGCCTAAACAAGAAGTGTGATCAGTGTAACCAACAACATTAATATATTAATAAACATTATTATAATCAAGATCTATTTAAATTTTTCTATGAATGTTGTTATTTATGATATATATTTATTACAATAACGAACAATTGTGTGATAGTTTTTAAATTCAATTTTGAAGAGAGAAATAGATGTATGCTCTAACAATGTTTTTATTTTCCATGGAAATTTAACTATATAAATAATTGATAATATTTATCATTATAGAATGCTTACAAAATAGTTATGATATATTTTGGAATATTTTTCCAAAAATTAATTGAAAAATGTGAATGTGTGAAATTTCTAACATTTATATTACTCTCATTATTCTCATCATCAATATTATTGATATTAAATATTTGATGGAATGATACTAAATTGTGAATAAATACACTTAATACATGTTTATTGTAATACTAGGATGAAATATTTTAAAGGGAAGAAGTATGTACTGTCTCATTTAACCTGATTTTTATTTATGTATGTAATTAAGTGTTGATTGAGGTTAGACTCAGTGATTAAGATCTTTATAAATTTGGTATCATGATTTGTTCTATGTACCTTTGATCATTGAAAAAAAATATGATTATTATGGTTTTGATGAATGAGTTTTTGATTATTATGCTTTTGTTTATATCCTTTCATATCATAAAGGCACCATGATGTGCCTTAGTTTATGTGTAAGGAATAGAGATTTATATATATGTTTCAATATTTTTATATATCAATGATCAAATGAGTTGGCAAGAGATATGCATACTATTCATAGAGGTAGCATGCTTAAGTTGATATGGCACAAGACTTTTAGTTAAGAATAGACACAAAGAATGAACCTTAACGATGGATTAAAGATAATACTTATTTATATACAGTTTTATTATGTAGAATTTGAATTTGATAAATATTATATACATTATAATTTGAGCGACTTAAATGCAAAATGGATAAATTATATTTTGATGTAGTTTATTCTAAATATAATCGTAAGTAATACAAATATTATTTGTGGCCACTTTGAGTATATTGTGACAAATTAAAAAAATGTCCCAATATAAAAATGGATCTCCATCAAATGGAAATTATTTAATACCATTGATTGAAAAACAATCCAAATGAATATCAATAGATTTAACAATTTCATTTTCATTAGATAAATATAAGAAAACAAATAGTCACCATGGAGAAAATACATAGAAAATATATATTAAAGATGGCCAGAATCCACGAGTGGTAGGAATTTTATGGTGAAAATCATTCATTTTATAGGGGATAGATTGAGTGAATCATAAGCCAAAATTCATAGCGTGATAACTTGCCGAAAGAGCATTAAAAGGTCACGAGAAACTAGATACGCCACCTTAAAGAGGGAAGACGGATTTCTGGTAAAAAGAGGGAAGGGGATTCATTTTTTTATATAAGAAGAGAACGCTTTAGAAGGATATACTCAGTCGGGTTCAGTTGGTTGGATTTTCAGTTTTGAATAAGGAAAGATTCTTTGTGAGATCATGGAGTGATAACACAGTAAATTTCTGAGGATAGAATTGTGTGAATTACAGGAAAAAAATCAAAGCCATATTAAGGTAATATTTGCTACTGTGTTTGAGCCTTTTTTCTATTTGTTGAAGGTCGTGGACTTATTTGGTGATATGAGGATTTTTTGTTTTAATACTAAAATTTCCTATGGTTGGATATTAAATTTTTGGTTCCTTTTCCATTTGGATTCAATGTCTGGCGTAGATTATTTTAATGATCACTGGATCTTGCTTCAAATTATGGAAATTTCCCTTTATGTACGTTTGCACCTTAGATAATGGCTAGACTGTATTTTCTATTTGTATATAGTGCGTCTCCTCCTATTAGGTTTCCATCCTCTCTTATTTATGTGGGTGGGTTATAAGAAGTATAACAATAGAGCTTTACATTTTCAAGCTAGTATGTTCACACCCACATTTATTATTACTATAGCTACATGGTATAGAAGCCTCCACAAAGGCATGCGAGAGATGGATGAGTCCTAGGATGGTGATTTTAAAGAGGTTTATTGAATCCCATAGAAATTAAATTTTCCCATCACCTATGCAAGATTATTTATTACTATTATGTGATTATATACCTTTGACAATGCTCAGATCTTTATCAATAATGGGTTTGGGAACTCAGATTTATGTGACATTCTTCCAACCCTGAATGTTTTATGATGGATTTATGCCTTACACGGGTTATGTTTATTAAATATTTTAAACCATCTTTTTGTTGCTATTTTATATTTATTTTATGAATTTTCACTTAGAATTGACTATTATTTATTATTACTTTCTTTGTGTAACCTTTTATATTTTAAGCTCATTGATTAAATTAGATCAAAATATGGAGTGGATGAGAAAAGGCTATGGTATTAATTGAGGATGGATTATCAAGGAAAAACATTGGAATGGAATTGAGTGGGTTGAGTAGTGTGAATATATAATTTAGTGGAATAGTCTTAGGAGTCTTCGGTATTTTCTTATGGACATTTGCACTCATTGTGAGGGTCATTTATTAGAATATGAAATTAAATCATCTCTCATTATTCATCATCATCATCATCATCATCATCATCATCATCATCATCATCATCATCATCAATCATCATCATCATCATCATCAATATCAATAATTTGTGACCATAATATAAAGTTCACAAGCTTTTTAATCAAAGATATAAGTTTTATCCTTAAAATAATCTTTTATTTGCATGAAAGTATAATATTACTAGTGAGTTACTAATTCTAAAAAATTATATTAAATCAACCTATTTATATTGGTTGTGTTATTAAGTTTGGAGGATAGTACCAGTATTTTGTGTCATGATAGATTTAGACATCTCAACCTTCAATATTTAGCCAAAATCAAAAGAACAAACATGGTTATTGGTTTGCCTTGTATCCAAGAAAAATAAGATATATGTGCAAGATGTTTGGTTATAAAATATAAGTGGAAAACATTTCCCACTAAACATGTTGGGCAACAAAAAGGAATATTAGATCTTGTTCATGTAACTATTTTTGAGCCATCCTATAAATCATCTATAGTCCTCAAATCGAGGTATTTTGTATTACTACTGGATGACTTCGTCAAGAAGATGTGGGTTTACTTCTTGAAAAAATTGTTTGATTATTTTGTTGAATTTATGAAATGCAAAGCATTGATGGAAAAAAAGATACACCAGTGGATCAATACTCTTAAAACTGTCAATTGGGGTTATTTTACATACTACTACATTAAGGAAAGAATTCATCAATAATTGATAACCATGTATACTCCACATTAAAATGAGGTGGTTTAACTTAGGCATAATTTTACTATCATGGAAATGGATTAATCCATGATGCACAATAGGGACATGTCATATAAAGATTAGGGAGAAGTAATAAATATGAAAATATAAAGTATAAATGAAAGCACCTTGAAATATTTATAGGGCATCACAATTGAGGAAACATGGTATGGAATCAAGCCCGAAGTAACAATTTTTTATTGTTTTTTGTTCTATTAAATATATTTTAGTTTCTAATAAAAGTGAAGTAAATTAGATTCCAAGAGTGATAGATATTGTTTTGCTAGCTATGGTGACTTATTTAAGGCCTATAAACTTATTATTTTTTCCACTAACAAGATCATTTTTAGTTAAGATGTCGATGTAAAGAAGACATAATCATTATTTGTTTGTCACCAACAAGTAATTCTTGGATGCTTGAATATAGTGTTATCATTCATTTAAAAGATGAGGAATCAATATCTTTAAGAACTTTGTCATAGTTTCTAGGTAACAACCCATGACAGCTATTTCACATACTCTACTAGTATATTAGAGACATCTACCTACATTGGCTAGCACATAAGCTAATATTCAACCTATACATGATTATTCAATCCATCGAATCTAAGTGATTTTAATCAACTCTACAAGATGTGCATGAGGATGAAATTACTCTATCAAACTCATTTCCAAAGAGGAAAGGCAAAAAAGTTTAGATTCAACCAAGGAGAATGTTTTTTTTTATATTGAATTTTGATCTTTCCTAGATAAAATAACAACATAAGTATTTCGAAGCAAAAGGTGAACCTAAATGGGAGAATGCCAAACAATTGATAAATGATGCCTTGATGAAGAATAATACCTAGAAATTTTTGGAGATACCTCCATGTAAATGACCCATTGAATGAAAATGGGTGTACAAATCTGATGGTACTTTAGATAAGTATAATACCCATATTTTTTTCAAAATGTTTTTACCAATATGATGGAATAACATATGATGAGACTTTTTTTCTCCATGTAAAAATTGACACATTTTTGTTGATTCTCTCATCTCCTTAAAAAGCTCAATTTTGATGGAAAGTGTTTTAGAAGGATATCAAAAGTGCTTTCCTGAATGGAAATTAAGATAACAAGGTCTATATGGTGAAACTTGAAGGATTTTAATTACCTAGCAATGATCACCTAGTTTTTAGATTGATTCAGTCTCTATATGGGCTTAAGTAGAATCCACGATCCTAGTATATGAAAATTGATCAAAATCTACAAAATTTTAGATTTAGAAGTATTTCTAATCTAAATATTCATGTCAGAATAAATGGTGATGACATTGTGATACTCATTGTCTATGTTGATGATATTTCCATCATATGTAGTGGGACTACTATAATTCATTGAGTAAAATAAGATTTGTGTGTTCCTTTTGATATGACCAATCTAGGCCTCCTACACTATCACTGAGGTGTAGAATTTTGGCAACATGAACATCTGATTTTCATATCTTAGGTCAAGTGTGCCAAAGTTATTTTGAAGAAGTTTGGGATGATAATTTTAATCCTAGTTCCACACTTATGAAGGTTGGTCTGAAGTTGTCAGCCCATGATGATTCATCATTGGTCATTGAATCACTTTATAAATAGTTGGTGGGTAGCTTGATATATATTACATCTACATGACTAGATATATGTTTTGTTACTTTTTATTTTTCTCATTTTTTCCTCAACCAAAGGTCATTCATTAAAAAAATGTATATTTTGAGATATATTAAATGAAATCTTAACTTTGGCATCCTATATCAGAGAGTAGAATATGTCATATTGATAAGTTATACAAATTGATTGTTGAATATCAGTGGATACTCAGAGGTCTACCACCAGGTATATGTATTCATTTGGTTCAACTTTTGTTTAATAAACATAGAAATATTACAAATATTCTAGATATCTCTTCCACTAAAGAATAATAAAATGCATTCGTCAATTCTATTTGTGAAGTAGTTTGATTAAATCATACTCTAGCTAATTTTAAACATCCTCCATCTACACCTACTCCAATTTTTTTGATAAACAAGGTGTATTAAAGTTAGTGAAGACTTATTTTTTCATGTACACACCAAACATATTGAGATTAATCATAACTACATTTTATAATTGATTGATTCAAGTGATTTTTATCTTCACTTCTATGCTTCTAGAGAATAACCTATTGATCTAATGACTAAACCTCTTGGTTTTGTTCTATTTGTAAAATTTTACAACAAACATAGTGTTTTTTATGGTTTAATGATTAAGATGTGGTATTGAATATATTTCTTGAATGTTTTAATAAGACATCTAAAATTGTACTAGTTAATATATAACTAATGTAATTGTCAACCATCTCAACTATTTGTATCTTATTTATGGAATTAATAAACAAAGGCTTCACATGGTGTTATTAGTGTTCATTCTAATTTATTTTCATTATTTTAGAAAGTAGAATTGATTACACTCTCTTTATTTTGATTCTTGGATGAATAACATTTTCCTTTAAAAATTCTTGAAAAGAAAGTTCAATATTTAATAGAAACTTCTATTTTAAATACTTAGTATCTCTAAAAAAATCAATATTTATTTTTGTCCAAAGATTCCAAATGATTTCTCAAGATCATGATCCAATCTCCAAAGACTCTAAACTTGATCAACTTTGACATCATTCCAACCATTGAAAAAAGTATGAAAATCTCTAGGACATACATGGATATGTTGCACATTGTTAAAGAACCAAATCCACACTTCTAATAGAGGGGGAAATCAAGGAATATATGTTTTGATGTTTTTTAATGGGATTCACACAACACACATCTAGAAGGTATCACAAACCTAATCTATTTTAATCTATTTAAAGTAGGATATTTATTTTTCATGATGTTCCAAAGTAGAGTATCATCCTTAAGGAGCCTAACCTTAAAAGAAACTTTCTCTAGAGGCTAGGGAGGATCTACCATATCATTAATTAGCTTCAAATAGCCATTTTTAAAAACAAAAAAAATGTCAGGAGGGGTGATCACTGCTATTAATATTATCATCATCTAAGGCTTTAGCAATTTTTTTGGATTGGATAACTTTATGAAATTTAAGGTGATTTAGGTCTAAATTTAACCATGTAGTCCTATTGTTCAAAAATTTTGTAAAACTAATTTTACCCATGAGTCAGAGAACAACATTCCAGATTTCATGTAGTAATCCAAAAAATGTCAAGATTGAAAAAAATGAAATTTTTATTAAGTACAAAAAATAAAAAATTGCATAAGCACATTTTTTTCACCTCATACAATGCAAGGACGAAGTTTTTTGGCCTATAGGCTATATAGGGCATGAGAACATGCAACATGCATCACACATGACCACTTGAAGTTTCCCATACATAGTATACTACCATGCAAAATGTGAGCCTTTAGGCATGCATTCATGCACCATGGATGGATGCAGCTGGTCATCCTACGACCACAGACATGAGGACATCTCTATGTGAGTAGATGCACCCATGCATATAATGGATCAGTAAAGATCTAAGGGTCATATGCCCATCCCTTAAAGATATGCATGTGTGATCAAATTTTGTTTGGATATTACAATTTGATCTCTCCAAGGGACTATATAATTCAATGAGGGGAACATTTTACTCATTTTCAGCCTACATTATGATATGTGTCTAGATATTCTTCCCCTTATTCTCTCCCTTCTAGTGAAGCTTTAGCCAATTTTTCTTCTCATTTCTTAAGAAATTGGTAATCCCATTTTTATCAATTTATCTTATTTACATAGCTTCCCCCTCCCTCATCAAAACTCTATTATGATAGTATTTCATTAGTTTCTAGTTAATACCATATTACCATTGCTTCTCATTCATTTGAACCATACCAAAATTTCTTCCTCTTGATCTGATCAGACTCCTTACCCTCCCCTATGAAGCTATTTTTCCATATATGGAGTCCACCAACATGAAGTTTAATTATATAAGATACAATCCATTGTTGGTATTAAACAATGACATTCCAAGATCGTTAAATCACAAATCAAACATATGGACTTGGATGAGTTTCATCGAAGGCTAAACTCAGAAAATCCAAGCACATTGGTAACTCACCTTGTATAAAGTGGCCTTTCATAGGTGGTAGGTTTCCCTACCTTATTCTAGTGTTTTTACTTAGTGTTCACCTAAAAGAGATACTATGATCCATTAAATTATGAAATAAAATTGATTTGTGGGACTCTCATAGCCAAAGCTGATGGTACAATGATGGGAATGACAATGAGGATTCCAATTCTCGAAGATATTATCAACATGATAATTTACAAAGGATAGATATAATGGGACAAATATTCAAACAAGGGTTTGAATTCTATTAATAATCCATGGTTGAATCATAAAAGAAAGAGAATCTCAAAATTGCCTAAGAATTTATATAGATTATATTTTCAAGAGGAGCTCTTAAATATGATTACTCTCTTGAATCAAGTAGTAGGAAATGAGGAATCCAAAAGTCTCCACCCTTGGATGTTCATGGAAATTAACATCATCTACCAGGAAAAATAATTTATTTATTAGGGAGAGACGATCATCAACTCCCTACATCACCAGATGCTAAATGTGCAATGAATAAAACAATTATTGATGACCTTCTACCATGTTTATTCATTGGCTTCTTAGATGATCTATCTAGGACTTTCATGGCATAGAAGTATAATTCCTACCACCCAAGTTTATGATTATTTTCCCTATATAACTCTATGAGACATCAATAAACACCTTATAATATTAGATGATGTAGACACCTTTATTAGCCAATATGGTAGCTATTACCTCTAGTATCAAATGTTCACGTACATTAGGGTTCATGGTTTTGAAGGCTACTCATTCAGACTGAAAAATGATAATATTATATTGATATAGCTATGAAAACAATTGGGTATAGTGCATAAATTCTACAGAGATAGAAATGTCTTAGGTGCCTCATTCCCTGTTTCATTGGGACAGTTCACATGTAAAACAATAGTCAATGCTCAATACATTGAATTAAAAATATCCCAATTGACTCTTTGATCATATGTCAATATATGTTTTATATACATGAAGAGATATATAATAATATGCCTTAGTACCAATTCAAATTATGAACATTTACGTCACTTTGAGGACTATTAGGTAGATTTTTCAAATGAATATGAGGTATTTTAGAGAGAGGATATGAATGATCATGTACCAGATCATTGCATTCACAAATGAATGGGTCCCTGAAGGGGTGGTTGATGACATGACTATTCTCATTAACCTTGACTACATAGATAAATTTACAGCTTCCCCTTATCTACCAAAACTTTATAAATAAGAAAACTATTAGAAGTGTACGAGAACCCAAAATGTATGAGCCGTAATGAAAAAATGGTTCAATAAGAAGTTGGTTGAGGTGACTAGAGTGAGAAATTATATAAAAGGAAAGACCTCAGCTCCTCCCAAGAAAAATATTACATTGAATCCTAAGAATAGTAGTACGGGTATGGATTGAATCACCTAGCTCTTTTTTATCTAAAGATGGTGATGATGAAGACCCTAAGAAAATAAAGTAATTTTAAAAACCCTATGAGGAAAGCCTTGATAATTCAGTCTTCTTCTACTAATCTTGGTGATCCCTATCTCTTACTTCCCAATACCACACATAATTACCTTACCTCCATTCAATGGACAATTATACAAGGACCTAATAAGGAAGTTAAGGTTGTATTCCCTTCATCCCCTTTAGTCTCTCCAAGTGTTCCTTTACTATGAAAATCCACTCTTCTAAATCAAATTACACCCCCTCCCATTAGAACTCAACTGACCTTTTTCAATGATATGTTCGTCCAATGGGTAGAACGAATTCTCAACAAAATAAAGTTATTGGTGGAGGTATATCTTCATGATTTTGATGTGGTAGCTAATCTTATCAATTATTTTCCTCCAATAAATGCTTAAACAACTTATAGACTAGTGTTCGATCCTTGTAAATTATAATTTATTAAAATTGTAGATCCTAATGTGGAGAAGGATGTTGTAGAAATGATTGTGAGTGAATATAATCTTAAGATGATATCACTTAGAGATAAGCCTAGATAGATTGACATTCACAACCTATAGGAGACTAAAATAACACACTTGTAACACATCAATTTGATGCTCTTTCTCAACTGATGGGCATAAGCAAGGAATCCATCATCATAATCAAAAAGTGAAATTCATATCTAAAGCCTTTGAAGTCTTGGATGGCTTAGATATTGATGAATGAAATGAAATGCATTAATGAGGTGATAAAATAATTTTAAAAAAAATGATAAAGAAGTTATCAACATGAATCAATATATTAAAGCGCACAAGAGCGAGCTGAATGTATGGGAAAGTGTAAAAGAAGATGTTCATGAAATGATTTATGTTGATATGAATGTGATGATCGAATATAGAATCTTCAAGAAACTAGAAGAGGATACCTCTTATAAATGGTACAAATGTATTCTCTAAAATATTGATGTTTTGAACCAAGCAATAAAATATTTTAAGAGCATATCAATATCACAATAGAAAATGAGAATATGATCTCTTCTAATTTATAAGATATTCATTATGACCTATTCGAAGAAGACAAAATAACCTTGCATATTGTGGTTGAAATAAAGGATCATTTCATTAAATTTATTAAATAATAACTCTTAAAAAATGTACTTTTGGCACAAATTCCATGTCTGTAATCAATGCGATCCACATCTAAATTGAATAAATGAGTAACCAGTTGGTTGAACTAACATAGATTATGCATGCAATGTTATTAGTTTTTTTATGGATGGATTACACAATGCAAGAATGTAGTAGTATCAAAAGGGAATTATGACACTGAAATAGTAAATAAATTCATAAAATTCAATGTTACTTAGGATAAAGAACAAGTCATAAATTCTTTAGTTGCACCTGATTCCTTAGGATTAGTATCTACACTACATAATGCTTCCTACTGGAGTCTATGAAATTTCCTAACTATTTTTATTTAACTTGTCTTTCAGTAAATTCATATTTTCATTTTTCTCAAATTAAAAATTGTAAAAAAATAGAATAGGACAAATAATAGAATACCAAGAGACATTTTGAATGTGAAGGCTCAGTCCATTCCATTTTCCTATAAATATAAGAAATGTCTATTGTAAAATGGATTTTTAGATGTCTAAGAGAGTTGAATCTTCAAGATGAATATGTTGGTGTGTATGGTTTTTCTATAGCTCTATTTATCTTGATTAGGTGTGTGTTTTTCATGTACATTAGGTAAGTTTATCCCACAAGTATGAGTATGTTGGTGAACTATGAATTACTTCCACCTATTTTGGTGAAGTTAATCCCATATGCATAGTATGGTTTAGATTCACCTATCTTCCACCTATATATGTAACTTTTCACCAAGCCATTTATAATGCAATGCAAGTGTATTTCTATATACATGATATCTTAGTTTTTTCTCATGCTTTATTTCATTCTAAACAATGAAGTTATGTTTCTTTTTGTTTACACATTTTTAATCTTGCATATATGTGTTCGATTATTTTTAGCTAGATCTGAGACAAATATACATGGTATTAGAGCACCACGGCTAGTAACTATCACTAATTTTATTTTGACTAATAAGTTTGAAATTCCGAGTAGATTACTACTTTGTGTTCTTATAAATTGGGAAAAAACTTATAGATTTGTATGTTCATCTTATCTTTTTTCTCATTTTCAATGAGCATTTAAATTTTCATGTATTTGCTTATTCTTTGAATGACCCATGATTGTGTGGTTGTAGAGAAAAGAATGCAGCTGGTTTTGTTTTGTTTGAGTAGGTAAAATATTCCACGTTGGTCAAAGGTTCAGATCTTATTCTCCCATTACCATCCTTTAACATTGAGCTGATTCTAAGGATATAATCAAATTCATCAAATTTTATTATCATTACATGCTATATGAGGCTTGCCTTCATCTCACCACTTGGTTTGAGTCATGTGTCATTCAATCTACCCACCACCCTTAGCGTACTCCTTCCACATCAATCTAACTCTCTCCTATAATCACTATCCTCAAGCCATGATATGGTCCTAACATCCATCCATCCTATTCAACACTATGATGTCCCTTAAAGTCTCCTCCAAATCCATTTTAGTCATACTTTCCCTAGCCAACTCATGGTCATCACATTCAACTAACCACCACTAAGGTTGCTACCAGTCATTTCAGACCCTTAAACATCCTCCTACTCAAAACAAACTTGTAAATTCTCAAAATAATCATTGTTTGTGATACATGGGTTTTGAAAACCACACATCTTGGTAAATCCATGCTTTTCCATAATTAGCATGTGGTTTCAGTGAATTTTCAATGTTTGAATGTTCTTTTAAAATATCACCTTGCTTTAAGTCATTCAAAATTTATAAAAGTGTAAAGCCTTTTTAACTTTTGGAAGGTGAAGTGTTATGGGAGGGGTGGAAATATGCTAGTGGAGGACAAAATTTTGGTGCGTAAGACTTTGGAGGGGTGATTTATTCACCAAAGGCTTCCTTTCTCTTATGGAAAGGATTTATTATTATTATTATTATTATTATTATTATTATTATTATTATTATTATTATTATTATTATTATTGTTGTTGTTGTTGTTGTTGTTGTTGTTGTTGTTGTTGTTGTTGTTGTTGTTGTTGTTGTTATTTTAAAAAAACAATATGTTAGAGATATTGCAAAGGAGATACAAGAGAGATTTTTTTATTGGTTACCTTGTCACATAACTTTATATTATCATTGACTTGTAGCATATGGAGTGTGAGGTCTGATTTGATAGGTAGCTAAACCCCATCACAATTAAACCAACTTTTCATCTCTCTCTTTACTTGTTTTTCTTCTCTCTCCTCAGAGATGCATTATCGATAAATCTCAACATCCTCATTAGACTATTTGCATTGAAACTTGTGCACTATTTGCTCTTGCATAATTAGATGCATTATAAATTGAGTTTGATGTCCATACCTAGAGTGTGTACTAGTAATCACATCATTAACATATATTTCTCTCACATTCATGGATGCATTATTAAACCTGACATAGATTCACTTGAGTGTGATTTATACTTGTAAATTTATTTATTTTATTTTATTTTTATTTTTTTTTTTTGGGGGGGGGGGGGGGGGGGGGGAGGAGGGGGGGTATCATTGTTGATTGACTTAGGGGGCTGATGTGGTCCCTACATTATCTCTTGTGAACACATAGCTTCTACAACTTATGTGTGCCCATTTAGTGTCAACTACATTGATTTCTCATTCGTTAAGTGTCCATGGTCACTTATACACTAATTTATCTCATTTTATTGGACTTATTTTTTATCATAGTCTAAATTCCATCTCAAAATCATACACTAATACTCTCAATTTTTTTCATGTTGACTCAACTTGAGATATACCCATGGAGTGAAGTTTATTCTACTCCAGTGGTTATTCTTGGAAATTCTAACTATGCTTCTTGGCATGCCTATATGGAACACATGTTCATGAAAAATAATCATACAAAATTCATATAAGGAAATATTCCTACCTCTTCTAACTCAAATAAATAAAATAAGTGGGTTAACGCTTGTGACAAGGTTCTTGGTACTTTATCATTGCATATTTTTATGGATCTTTGTTACCATGTGGAGCATATACATTAGCCCTAAATTGTTTTGAGCATTATTTTATATTTTTTCAGAGATACTAATGATATTTATATCACTCCTAACCCTCCTCCCATTATCTCTTTCAATTTTTTTCTACTCTCTCATCTTACTTCTATTTGTTGTGATGACACATTCCTAATGGACAACACTCTTCCTTTATCAAGCCACAGCCAGCAAAAATTTTAGTGGCCAATATTAAAACAAACATGGGGTTTTTCAATAAAATTGGTTTGAAAAATATGGTGAATTTTTTTGGAAGATAGATACTTATATAGTTGAATCAAGAATTGGAATGAGGTGAATCAAGGATGGTGGTATGTATAGTTGTTGATTGGCAGTTAACCAATGACCATCCACATGTGATTGTGTCAGTGAAGTTGTACCCTAACCATCTACAGATGTATTAAGGTCATTCACATATGTAGATGACCTGAATATAGATGCATTTATTTCATCTTCATATGTACATGATTTGATTGAATATGAAGATGGTCTGGTTACATATGTAGATAACTTGTCTGCATTTATAGATAGCCTAATTGTAATGTGTATATGTAGGTGGCATGACTACATATATAGATGGCATAACTCTATATAAAGGTAACATAACTCCATATGTAGTTGAGCCATCTAGATATATTTTCAATCCATATGCACATGCAAACCATCATTAAATACCACCACATTTAATGTTGATCCAATTTTTATCTATAATTTATAACATCGCCCCTCATTTTTCACTTTTCCACCAATATTCTTGTTCTCTATCCTCTAACCTTTGACTTTTGGTGATATTCCTCTCCTCCCTACTTATAAGGTGACTTGATTTACAACTATCAATACCATCACAATAATGGATGCCTTGATCTTGTCTATAGGCATAGAGGTTAAAACACACTTTTGAAATATAATGTGCATGTTGATCATCAAAATTACCTAAGAAGAACAAGATACATACAAGGAATGGAACAAAAAGTGTAATTTCTAGGGGATTATTTACATGTGACAATATGACATAAATATTCACTTTTTAAACTATCTCTTAGAAAGATTCAACACTACACAATTAAAATTTAAAATTACCATTAACTCACATTCATTTTTATTTAGGATCAGTCGTAAGAATATCCATAGACTGACAGGCCTACCTTACAAGAAAATGAACCATGTCACTATAAACTATTTGATGTCTGATATGGACAACAAGTATTTGGAGTCCCACTATGGCCTACAAATGGATGGTTAAATATTTTTATTTTATAATTCATCAATTTTTAAGGTTAGTTTTACTTCTATTAGTGGTTACTACTAATACTATCTTAATGCTTTTTATTTACAAATACCCATAGTCATAATGAAAAGGGGATTAAATTTGAATACGTAACACATCTAGGGTTTTGTTTGGTTTTGAATCTTTGTTAATTCATGAATATTCCATTTTCCTAAATTTGGATTTGACAATTTTGGGGACTAGTAAATCGTAGTAGGTCACCTAAATTTTTGGGTTGTAAATTAGATTTTTAGGTTGGCTCACCTATCATTTACAAATAATAACATGACTATGAGTATAAATCACCAAAAAATCAAAGCACATTTTCCCCAATTTCACCAATATATGAAGACATACCCTATACACCCTTATACATGGTCTAAATGCTAGACTACCCATTATATATCCCTGACTACATGCTCTAGATGTTAGACTACACACAATAGATGCTCATTTGAAAAATACAAACACTGTCATCATAGATGTATTTCATCCTAAAATTGATTTTATATTTGCATTCCTCTAAAAAAATTAAACAAGTTTATAAAAAGAATCATATTGATTTGAATTGTATGCAATTTTTTTGTTCATTTGAATCTCTTGATGGTTATTAGAGGCTCTAATTAGCCAATCAGAGGCTCTAAATGTTGGTAAAAGGATCCAGATGCAAACTAGAGGCTCTAGATGATGACCAAAGTCTCTCAACAACCATCCAAAACCTTAGGTTGGTAATCCAGATACTCTAGTCATCAACCAAATCCTTTGGTATTTCTTTAGATCCTTTAGTAAGGCATCCAAATCTTCTTGTTGGCACCCAGAGCCTTTGGTAAGCCAACTAGAACCTTAGGTCACCATTTAGATCTTTAAATGAACATACTTTTACATATAGATTCAGATCAAGATGATTTTTTTAACTTGTCTAATTTTTCAAGAGGAATCTAAATATGTAATAAATTTTAGGATGAAAGATATTTATGATGACTTTTTTCCATTTTTTAATTGAACATCTAGAGTGTGCTCTAGATAACTAAATAAAATCTATGGATGACCAACTACAAATTATAGACAACATCCAAAAGGTTTATATGTTATCCAGAGGGTGTAGATGTTGTCTATAGGATCTAGATGGTATCCACAAGGTTTGGACAACATCCATAGGCTCTGGATGGAGGCAACTAAATGTTGTGGTTGGGTGATTCCTAGGGTTTACCTTCATAATGAAACTACTTTCCCTTCAGTTTGCTCTCGCATACTCTTAATGGTCAAAAATTTAATTGGTGTTTGCTTATATCTAATATAATCGAGGATGACTTGAATTTTTATATTCAAAATGAATATCTTACATTGTCATGTAAAAAATTTATTATTGCATTATACAATGAAACATTTTTCTCATTGGAGGGCACAAATATTCCAAATGCTCTTCATGAAAAAATGGTTATCAACTCCCTATCCATTGGAGATCAAGAGGTTAGGTTGTAATGTACTATAATTATTTTGAAATGTTTATATGACCTCTTTAATCATTAGGGTAAATATGGATTTAAAAAAGGCCTTTTAAGAATCATAATAAAAAAAGAAATTTATTTCTTATTTCATTAAATATATTAATCAAATGAAAAATAATTCACTTAACCATATGAATTAAGTGGGACCATTTGCACATTCAAAACATCTAAAAATACTTCACTTAATTTCTTTTTTCCTTTTTTCTTCTCTTAATGAATTTTAG